>JAULBM010010193.1:0-11704 GCA_032357055.1 Geukensia granosissima
CATGTTTGGTTTCAATCCATTCAGTGGTTCTCTAGAAGAAGTTCAAAATGTAAATTGTTGACGGACGGACGGACGGAGGACGCCAAGTGATGAGAAAAGCTCACATGGCCTTTTAGGCCAGGTGAGCTAAAAATGCTTGGAGTAACTTTTGTTGCATTTTTCAAAAGAATGATTTGGGAAAATTCCATCAAAATTGGATGAGAAATAAATGTGTGGCCTTTTCTCAACACCATACATCTCAAAAATGGTAACAGATGGGTTGTGCTACATGTGGTTCATTATGTTTGCTTGAAGAATTCAATGAAAAAAGCCCATTAAAATCAGACAAGAAATAGCTAATTTACTATGAAATATAAGAAAACGCCCTCCCTAGAAAAGGTTTGGGCAACATCACTCAAAATCAATATTAACCATAATCTAGTAAATGGACAATACAAGAATCAGATTACTAGAACAAAAGTTATCTTTGCCGAAACTAATCTGTCAACAGACGCAGACGCTGATGAGAAAGTGCCATACCACAATATAAAAGCAATTTTTTGATATAAATAATTTTAATTAACTTAGTTTTTCTCGTATATGATAACAATACATGAACTTAAGTCAGGAAGACATCAGTTCATTCAAAATAAATTTTTGGACAGAAATAAGAAATAATGACTTCAAATTTGCATTATACCCCAATTTAAAAATGCTTAAAAGTGTCAACTTCAGATATCATAAGACATAGCTTGTAAATAGAAACTCTCATCAAAACTGAAAGATCCCTTCTAGAGCACCTGATCCTACTTTATTTTCTATTGTAAAAGGGTTTGTGTATCTCAAGTTTTAGTTTTCAGTGTAGTCATGGTAGTGTTTTGAGTACTTTTGTATGTTTTTTGTTTCATTTTTTGGCCATTGTCTTTTATGTCTTTTGACTACTTGTAGCAATTAACATTTGATCCTTTAGTATCTTCAATTACTTATTTTCTCTAGTCCTCAAGCCTTCCATAATACAAAATTACCAATCTTCTCTTTTAGAGAAAAAAGTTTAAACTCTGTTTTTTTTTTAAAAAAAAAAACATTATGAATGTATTCCTTATCATTTCTCTGCAATAGGTATAAGATTTTTTAAACTCCTCTGGTTTAAAACATTTCAAATGTTTTGATTTCTTTTCATTATTCCATAAAAAAACATCAAAGTAAATTTTGTGTAAATAACCAAATTTATTATTTAACATAGAGATTTTAGAAAACAAAATCTATCAATGCAAAATCAATGAAAAATCATGAGTATTCCATTTTCCTGCCAACATTTCAAATACTAATACTTTAATAACAAGCATGCTTACTCATTATTTTTTGATGCATAATTTGTTTTAATTTAAATGTATAACAAACTATGATCATTATTATTAAAAAATTTTAATAATAAATTTTAATTGTTGGATTGTTGGAAAATGAGAAGAAAACGTCCTTTGTTAATTCTTTTTAAAATTAAGCAGACTTCTTATCACCTATTCTTCAGTAAAAGGTTAAAAAAATCTGGTTTCCTCCCTGATCATGAGTGAATTTGGCCTTAGAACCAGGACATTAATTTTGTAAGGCTTCAAAACATGTTTCTTTCAAATAAAAGCTAATACACTGGGTTTACTAAATCGGTTCAAAATTATGCATATCTTGACATTAAATCTAGGTACATTAAACAATAAATTTAACATTGATTCTACCACAATACTTTATTGATTATGATACTTATCCAGTGAAGATTGTTAAACTTTTTTGATAAATTTAACATGCTGCCGAACATATTACATAATGATTTTCTTCCTATTAAATAAATAGAATGGATAGACATCATGATGAATTGGTAAAATCAGATTCTTTATTATGAATTACAATAAAAATCTCATAATTTTCATTTAACAATGCATTGAACAAGGTATTAATATAACTACTAAGAATATTTCACAAGACAACTAAGTGTGACTATTTTAAAATTTTTCAAAGCAGTATTGACTCTTTGGCCCCAAAATTTGCCAAAAACTAAATTATTGATTATACATTTTACTAAGTGAAATTTAGGGAGAAGAAACAATCATTTTACAAAAAAATAATTTTTACCCAATACTTGCACACTTTATGTAGAACATGGTCACCAAAAATGCCTTTTTTTTTGATAAAATGTTTTATTTCTACTCATTTATCATCTTTCTGAAGCATAATTTGAAGTAGGAAAAATATGCACAAAAAAGACACTACTTTATTTTAACATTGTAGGGCATGTAGTTTACCTCATATATTTAAAATATTTTATTTGCCAATATAATGCATTACTTTTCACCATTTTTCAGAAAGATAAAGATACCTTTGCATTTTTGGGCCAAAAATGGCCTTTACTTATTTGTAATAACTGATTTGATGGAAATATAACTATAGAAAAAATATTCAAACATATTTTGAAAATGCTCATGACAAAATCTAAAAAGCAATGGTTGTCACAAGTGTATAGGCCTCTGCATACAATTTCTTTCAACAATATCTATATTCATCCTGTTATTTCAATAACATCAGAATTTTCATTGTCATCATCAAGTGTAAGATCAATTGTTTCACCATCTAATAAACTTGTGTTAACTATTTCTTCTTTAACAAAGTTTGGTGTTCCTGTGTATTCATGATCAACACTTCCTGTCCCCTGAGTAGTACTCCCTGTCACACGATCAGTTGCTTCTGTCACCTGACCCTCATTCTCAGTTTTGATTGGTCCCATCAGAGAACTACTTGAATCTGTGATATTGCTGTTGTTTGTGTTCCCACATCTTTTCTTAAGAATTTTGGGTCTTGCTGAGTTTGTAGAGGTTCTTTTATTTAACAAATGAGTAGGGAATGGAATTGGAATCACAGTTAAATTCATATCCAGTAAAGTTTGGGCTGTCACATATTTAACGGCTAGTCTACTTGAAACAGATTGTACATCCCAAAAGTCAACACTTCTAAAACTGTTCTTCATGCCGACAATTCTACCAGCTTTTGTTGTTGACATTAAATAGTTTCCTGTTAATATAATGAAAAAATATTCATGTTAAAATGTCTTTATTTAAAACAAAAAATTAATAAATTGATTCATTACATTTAACATATTGTATTTCAATTATAAAAATTTACTATAAAACAATTTTCTGACGATAATTTCTTTGATCAAAGAGTCTTTTGTGCCAACTTATACATGTATACATAGAAACATCCAAGTTATAAAAGAATAAATATTGTATTTTCACCTAGTGCATTTCAACCACATTTTCATTTTAGGTTTCAACTAATTTGGGAAAAAACTGAACAATGCCATTTTGGTCAAGTTAAATGACAATCATAAAATTTTTTTAAATCAGACCATCCAAGGACTTATCTAAAGTTTGGTTCAAATGAAACAGTTTTCTTACAGTAGTTAAATTAAATGTTAAAATCCACATAGGGTAAAATATTAAACAAGTCGGGCCATAATTACCATCTTGGATGGTGACACAAAAAACCGAATTTATTTTTCAAGAGGAAAATCCATGGATGATTCCACTAAAATTTGGTTAAATTTGGGACATTGCTTTCATGATGAGAGTAGTTGACAAAAATGTAAAATTCCCATATAGGCTTAATGTTTAACCATGTTTGACTATGGAAGACACAATAGATGGTGTTGAGAAAACTGGGGGCCACCAAAGAACCAATATAATGTTCTTTGCTTCAAACTGGCTGTAAAGTTGTTAAGGAAAATGTAAAAATTTTCATAGGGTCTTATGTTAAAATATGTCGGGCAATGTTGGCAATATTAGATGGCAGCTAGAAAACCAAACATAATTTTTAAAGAGGGCCACCACAGGACCATTCCTCAAAGGTTTGGCTTTGCCGTTTCAGAGAAGTTGATGAAAATGTGTAAAGTTCACAACAACAAAGTAGCATTTATATAACAACAACCACAACAGATGCAAAGTGATGAGAATAGCTCACATGGGCATTAAAGTTAGGTGAGCTACAAACCAAATTTGTTGCAATATCTCAAGTGGTTGAGAATTTTCAAGTAGTTCCAGACCAGAAGGGTCCAATGTTAAAGTAACTTCAGCTGAGGTGGCTTTTTTTTTGTTGGCAGGCAGTGTCATTGAATAAAATTCTGAAAGAAGATCACCTAAGGACTTTTTATGTAAAGTTTTGATTTGATTGGCCTTTCAGTTTATGAGAAGATTTCTTAAATATACTAACCCTTTTTTTCTATTTTGAGTAATGGCAGCCATGTTGGTTGGTTGATTGTGACCCCAGCATATATATATATATATTTACATGGGCATTTGAACAACCCCATGTATTCTTTGTCATATAATGATATTGTACACTAAATCCAATCGGACATGTTTTGATTGATGCCATAGTTTAAGAAATCTTGGTTTCCTTATCAGTTCCTTTTGGGTTTTGAACTAGCAGATAGAAACTAAAAGTACTCTTTGTAGCTTAATACTTTTGTTGTATCATACATTCCTTGGTACTGTATTAGTTTTTTTATTGTTGACCTCAAGTGTTAAATCCATATCAACTGATTTTGATCATATGTTTTTTAGCCAAGTTGCAAATAAGTTGAACTCGGCTATTGGTTTGATGATGGGGGGCAGGTGGGTGTGATTCTTGGTTTTTGGAGGATAACTCCAAAAGTTACATCCGATTCAAATAAAACTTTAGGATATTGTTATACATCAAGCAAGTGAGAACCCTGTTGATTTTGGGGTAAATCCGTTCAAGGTCAAGGTCACAGTCGCTAAAAATACTTAGAAAATTTTGTAAAATTCAGGTATCTGGATGATAACTCCAAAAGTTTACATCTGATTCATATGAAACTTTCGGATATTTTTATATATCAAGCAAATTAGAACCCTATTGATTTTGGGGTAAATCTGTTCAAGGTCAAGGTCAAAGTTGCAAAAAATACTTAGAAAATTTTGTAAAATTAAGGTTTCCGGATGAAAACTCCAAAAGTTTACATCTGATTCAAATGAAACTTTAGGATATTGTTATATATCAAGCAAATGAGAACCATATTGAATTCTGTGAAAATCCATTTAATGTCAAGGTCAAAGCTGCAAAAAATACTTAGAAAATTTTCTAAAAATAAGGATCATGGAGGATAACTTCCAAAGTCTACATCCGATTTATATGAAACTGTCAGATATTTGTTTAATATTAAGCATGTAAGAACCCTTATAATTTTTAGGGAAAATATGTTCAAGGTAAAGGTCACAGTCACAAAGAATAGAAATTTTGTGAAAATAAGGTTTCCAGATAATCACTCAAAATGTTTATATCCCAATCAAAAACTTTGAACAATTAAAAATATCAAGTATGTAAAAACCCTAGAGATTTCTTGAAAAAAATTGTTCATGTTCAAGGTCACATTTATAAAAAAATTCTTAGAAATTAGGTTTCTTGATGATTAAGAAAGCACCATTTAGATTACTAATTGAAATTCGATTTCATTTGTTTTGTCACAACACTGTCCTAAGTTAAGTGAGGATTGAGTGTTCAGAAATTAGTTCAACACTGTCACATATTTTATGTGCCAGGAACCTGTAGTTCAGTGGTTGTCTTTGTTTACATGTTTATTATTTGTTCTCTTGTTTTCGACAAATTAGGTCAATTGTTATTTTCAATGAACAGTTGCAATTTTTTTTATTTTTGGGATCTTTTACTTTGTCCTTAATGAAAATTGATCCCAGTTCTTTGTTAAAATTTAATGGGAAATGTAGAAGTTTTTGACTGTTAATTGGTGGATGGGTGTCTCATGGTTAATTAAACCACATCTTTTATAATGAAGGTACAAGAGAAATAATCCAATCTAAATAGTTCTAAAATTATCAACTCTAGTATGTACTTTACACTGGTATTCTTAAATTTTCACATATTTTCAGCATCATTTAAAACATTACTTGTTCATATAAGCTGCATTAAAATATTCAAAAATGAATATCACTTATCATCCATCACAAACTGGAGCAAATATTACTGAGTAAATGTTAGATTTTAATGGTGCGTTCACACATAATGCGAATTCAATTTGAATTATTGAATTAGAATCAAGTTAATGGGCATTCAAAACTTCATTTGCTTTCGCACGTTTAATTTAAACACATTCAATGCAAACTGAAATTCACATTTAATTTAGCTTTATGTTCACACTTATAAACATTGATTTTGCATTCAGATGAAAACGTCATTGTGGTATTTTTTCTTTTTATTTTATTTTTAATCTTTTTCACCAGCTTTGATATTCTAAGCGAGTGACGTCATGAAAATATCCATCATACATTGTATGGCATTATATTACATGTTTTCTGTTACTAGATCTATAACATTTTTTAAAATATATTTTTGATATCCAATTATTCGCACGCTTGTTTCAATTTGCTTTAATCAAAATTGTCTGTTCACACGGAACTAGAATGCACATCAAATGCGAATTATCCAATTCGCATCATTGAAAATGTATCCTAAATGCCAATTGGATAATGCACATTATTTCAATTTGAATTAAGTCCCATTAGGATTTCACGGACGTGTGAACGCGTAACTAGTTTTGAACATATTTAATGCAAATTATATGTCCATGCGAACACAGAATAACTTATTACCATTTGTGACCCTGTTGCAATCTTTTTTATTGGCCTGGTCATAATCTAGCTTTTTGTTCCGTATTCTCTGCTGTGTAGTCTTCAATGTAGCATGACAACATTCCACTTCTATGAAACCAACTTTAGTTGACAAGTTACTGTCTATTCTATCAGTCTGTTGATAAATTTGTTAACAGTTAATAATATTAAGTAGGAAACTATACATTAACTACTCAATCTTTTTAACTAAACTACATCTTAAAATTAATATGATCTGGTAAAAACTGAAATGTGCTGTATTTCAATTTTTTCTTAACTTATTCTTCATCAGGAAAGCTCAAATCTAATTTAAATTTGACCCTACGTTCTTTTTCTATTTATTTATTTAGGGTCACATCTGTTTACCTTTTGTCCCCTGCTTTTTCTGACATTAAAAAATTAGCTGTAATGCACATTTACTTTCAATTACATTTACATTACATGGATATCTGCTGCTTGATATATGATCTCATCTTCCTGGAGTCAACAAGAAAAACACTTATTCAGAAAGTAGTATATTTGTAACTTTTGTTGAAACGGATTAAAAAGTTGATTCAATATTGCAAACTATTATTATTTATCAATCAATTTTGTGTACAAAGGCATTAAATAGATAAAATTTTCTTCCATTTATCAGGAAAACAGAGATGAGTATTAAAATCCAGAGATTACGTAATATAGTAACTTAGTAAATTATTTATTCCTTTAAGCAATGATTTTGTTTTGATATTTCATACATATATATCAAAATTATATTTAATTGATATTTAGAAATACAATCAACCAAAAATAACAGACATGTATATAATGTTGTTTTTGTACTAATTTTTGTGTCACAGTCCTTTCCAATTAAAAGATTACACAAATATGTTTTCATAACTGAATTCTTCACATTACCTGACAAATAGCTTGTGGTCATTTTCCTTTGATGTTTATGAGTATCAATTCTTAAAATAATGCATGAAAAACTTTTGATATGTGAACATTTATAAAATGCAATTTTGAATAAATGTGAAAAATTTCTGTATGCAATATGTAAATTTCAAGGATAACCTCTCATCAGTAGCATTAGAACCGAAACATAGGACATTCAATTAAGTATTGGAGTTAAAATATCCTGACCTGATAGGTGTTCACTTATTGACACCACCTTTACAACTTTGATAATGATTAAGTGCAACATGTAACTTACTAACAGTATTTGTATCTGTATATAAAGTTTTCCAAATCTGGTTTTCATTTAAGATGCCTGAATGCAATGATGAACATTTTTATGTAATGTGTAATGTAATGCATTACACTGGCAAGTAATGTGTAGTATAATGTATTGCATTAGCAAATTTGAGTAATGGTAAAGGTAATTTAATGCTCTTATTTGCACAGTAATGGTAATGTAATGCATTACATTTTCATGTAATTGACCCCAGGGCTGCAATAGGATACCTCAGGTGCAAATCTCATATACACTGGGGTGAGATGTGGAGAGGTTTGTTAAAAAAATATTTTTTATTTTGTGACTGAATGTCTGCTGTCTGTGCAAATCACTATTTCTCAACAAATATATATGTAACCTGTTATCAACTATTTACCTCATTCTTGGCAAATCTTGGCAGTGAAAACAAAAATTCTCTGACAAGTGTACCATCCCTGAATCCTCTTATTATCCTTAAAAATATGTCAATATTTAATAAAATATCAAATACACAGATATTCTATGACGTCAAAATTCAAAACATAACCAAATTACTTAAATACCAAGTAGTTTTACTTAATTTTCCCCTGATTTCTTGAAAATTGCAAAAAATAAAATTATTTCATACCAGTATTGTTAGAAAGACCTAGGTACTTAAAATGTTATTGAAGTCTGATTAAAATTGCATAATAAATGATTTCAAGGTATTTTTTGTAAAAATGATGGTTTTATATGAAAAATATACAGAAAGGGTATGTAAAGGAGACTGCAGATAGTTTATTAAAAAGGTGCTGGTGGTGGCCACTTAGGAATAACCATTTTTAAATGACAACTATACATCCTAAACATGCTAAAGAGACATTCTGGAATGTACAAATACCTTTGACCCAAGTATTGCATGATTCAGATTCCCCATTAATCTAATACCTCATTCTGTTTCTTAGGCCATGAAAAAATAAATTTTAGCTTCTCAGGCACTGCAGCGTCCGTCGAAAACCTGCCGCATCCACCGTTTTTATAAGGAAAAAAAAATTGGTAATAGCGAAATCCGGAATTTTTGTCTTTCCGAGTCCGGTATGGGTTTCCGTTTAACATATGTAATTACATTTCTGGTTGAGAAAACGTGCAACGAAAAAAAAAAAAAAAAGAAAGATGCCTCCCTGCCGCATTCAAAAGTTTCAATATTGGCCTGAGAAGCTAAACATTTCTTTTGAATGGCCTTAGTTAACATGATTTAAGGTTATTATTGACAAAGATCAAGTTGTAAATTATCTCCATTAAATAAATTATCTTTTCTATAAAAAAAGGATATTGGGTAAATGTCAGAGATACCATACCCATGTGCATACGAAATGGAGGATATTGTTAAATCTAGAGGTTCTCACAAGACCTTCAACAAATGCGGAAACTGTAAACAATTTCACTGGAAGGTTTGGAGCATCACCTTGTTTCAGTTTCAAATCATTGATCTTTTTTTTCCAATGATGTGACATCGAGAACTAATATTATATCAAGAGTTACCACAATGGAGTTTTACCCTAAGCACTGAGTAAGCTGTATGTATATTAGAACGGTGAAAAATTTCTTAATATTGAACCCCACCCTCTATTCGAAACAACAACCTGTTATCAGCCAAGTGAAATAAAAACAGACCATTTCTGATTGATTTTCAGAAAATTGTTTAACTTGGCTAATCTGATCCTTAGTTTACAAAACATCTGAAACAAAAACTGTACCTTTTTGTGCCTGGTTGGACACTTTTACTTGTGACTTTCTGACCATCAACATACACTCTGTAGTAACAGGCAGTGGAATTGCTCTTTGCTTCTATACAGATTGAGAATGGTGTCACTGGCCAACTCTAAAAGTGTAAAGCCATTAACATATAGCAATATTACAAACAAAAAATTTACTAAGAAATATAAAAACCTTTTTTCTTTGAAGACAAAATTCAAGGTTATACTGGGGTCACGAATGAACAAGACACATGGTCTCATGGTGACACAGCCATGTGCAAAATATGGGATGCCTATGTCATATGACGAAACACTTGTGGCCCAGCCATAAACCTATAAATTTGACCTTTAGGTTGAAGGCCATGGTCAAAATGGGTCATGATTGTGCCTGTCGACACACCCATGCCAAATGTGGTATACCATGTTGACAGACAGATGGTAAGACAGACAAACAAAGTGGGCCCTATAAACCCCCTGGACCTGTTTTTGGGGGGCAATGTATAAAAACAACTTCAGTGGGTTTTGAGAGCATAAATTTGCTGTGTAATAACTTTCAAAAACAAACACTTTTGTTTTTTTTAATAAGTTGTAGAAGTTATCAAGCAAACAAACTCAAAAAGATTATCAATTGGTAAATCAAGGCACCTTTCTTTATTGATACTTCATTCAGTAATTAAAGTCTATTTTATTCAATTTTGGGAAAATTCAGATATAATATACATATCTAAATTCTTAATCAGAAAGTTCATGTTGACCTCATTCAAATGAAAGTCTAATTGATTTTGATAAAAAAAAGTCTAAAGATAATTGAGAATTAATTTCCCCAAGGGTGTAACCTTTAAGGGAGTTTTTGTTCTTTTATTTTTTTAGGAAGTATCTCATAACACACCTATTTTTTTACATGTATGGTCAATAAAAATTTGTACTTTCACGACTGATATTTTGTTTTTGATTTACAAGTATTTCTGATTTCATATACTATTAATACTGAAAAATTTTAAGAAAACATTCTAAACAGAAGTGTTAATAAAAATCAATAAAACAATACACACAATACTACATTATGTGGTAGCATGTACATGTACTTACACATGTATGAAGAGGAGGTAAGAGACATCAAACTTGACAAATTGTTCAATAGAATAAGGGACAAGTCAACAGACACAGCAAATCCAAGAACAAAACAGATGAAATACAACACAAAATTAATAAACCAAAACCTAAAAAAGCACCATAAATTTACAATACTCACCCAAACAAAAACCATGAGTGAAATCAGATTGTCTTAAAATTGCCGATTTTGAAATTCAGTGATTATAGCCTTCCTGATATATATGAAGAATGAATCTTGTGATTGTTAAACTGGCATTATTATATAAGAAATAAGATCAAGATGGCAACTTCAATATGACATTATAAAATGGTTACAACCTAGGCTACTGGCAGAGAATGTGAGAAAACATTTGCTGTAAAATCACAAGTGTACAGTAAAAGAACCATCCATAAAGCCAAAAGATCATGGTGCCGACCATAAAATATCTGCTATGATGAAATTAGCTGAGAAGCAATACATCCTTGGGATGTTTCTGTATCAGCAACTGTCTTTGTTCTGTATAAGCCCTTGAAGAAAATATTGTCCAAACATGGCATAGTAAAATACAGGTATATTATATTACAGCTTTTCGGGTGTGATATTTTTGGCAATAACTAAAACCTAGTGTACCAATGCTTTGCTTACTAAGATCTGACAATTCTTCATTCTTTTCTATATGTCAAGCAATTGAATTGCTACCTTCAGACTTTGAAGAATATTTCTAGGTATTATTAAAGGATCATGAGGATCCCAGATGACAAATGTACCAATTCTTTGCTAACTAAGATCTGACAATGCTTCATTCTTTTCTATATGTCAAGCAATAAAATTGTTGTCTTCAGACCTTAGACTATTTCAATGTATTATTTAAGGATCATGAGGATTCCAGACAACAAATCCTTGAGGATAAAGGTCAACTGAACAAAAACTAGAGGCTCTAGAGAGCCTGAATCGCTCACCTGGTCACCTTTGTCAAAAGATACTGCCTAACTGCTATGCTATATTCTAATTTTAAGGC
>JAULBM010010204.1:0-11704 GCA_032357055.1 Geukensia granosissima
ATGCATTTTCTATAATATAATATTATACGTTGGAGTCCTTAAATCTTGCTCGACTAATGTCAATTTCTTCCGAAAATCTTAATGTGTTTAATCCGAAGTTGTAGTTTGCAAAATCTGGTTGTGTATTCTATAACTAGTATGATCTTTGGGATAAAAAGAAAATATACAAAGTTCATGTCAAGCCGACTAAAGTACATGTATAAATGGGTAACGATTGTGCTGGAATTTGAATTCAGAGATCTGCATTATGCTTTCAGCACGGTTTGAATAACACTAAATAGTCAGAAAAATACCCAATACTTATATTAAATAACAGCAAAATACCTTGAAATTAATAAATTATCTAATAGAAACAAATACACAAGAAAGCCAAAAATCAGTATTTGGTCAACTTTGCTTGGATACTTTGAACAATACTATCAAGATTAAAAAAAAGAATTTATTTATTAACATACCCATGATCAGAAACAATCGATGAAGTCAAATTTCACTTTAACGTTAATGTCAATTAAAACGTCAATTTGAATGGCAGTAAAACAAATTTCAAAATATTGACAACGTAAAGATTTATCCCTCTCATCCGAGAGGCTGTCATTGAGAGATTAATAACATATTTCTTGTATACTACACTCAGAAACCTTCAACAGTACATCATTCAATTTCGATGATAAATTAAGCATAATTTTTCAGGCCATGCTCTATGTTAATTTTCATTCATGGGTAGGCTCACACGGTATTTATTATACATCCTGCTACATTTGTCTTTATTTTACACCGAATTTCAGCTCGGTCTGATATATAGACGAAAGTAATGACTTTACATGTTTAAAAACTTACAGCATGATCGAAGGAAATAATTTCGACGGTGTTGGGACAACCTGACCGAAGTGAACCTATATGGTAGGTTATCTGCAATCATTTTGATATCTATTGCAGAAATTGATGATGCAAAATGTGATTTCACACGTCATACAGAGCCTTCTGCAGAGAAAAGAGAAAAATTTGGCTCAATTCTTTGGTTTCACGTTCCGCTAAATAGATGATGTCCTTTTACTGAATAACTGTAAATTTGGTGACTTAGTTGACCGCATCTATCCCCTTAAACTTGACATCAAAGATACTTCAGAAACAGAAAGGTCTGTTTCATACCTAGACTTACATCTAGAAATTGACAGTAAGGGCGGGTTAAGAACAAAACTATACGACAAGAGAGATGACTCTGATTTTCCCATTGTGAACCTTCCGTTCATGTATAGCAACATTCCACCTGTATACGGAATGTATATTTCTCAGTTAATACGCTAGTCCAGGGCTTGTGCTTCGGATTTTATTGATAGATGATTGCAGCTGACAAGAAATCTAATAAGCCAGGGTTTTTTCATGGAAAGATTAGAGTCATCACTCCGGAAATCGTTCGGTCTCCATCATGATTTGGTTGACGGTACGAAATATCCATTTCACATATGACAATGGAAATCTTCCCACTGTCGTGACTATACCGGTTGTGACTATCCTCTTTGTTGACTATACACTGGCTTTGTCAACTGAGTAACACGACGGTTGTCACCATGGAGAGGAGTTACTTACCCTTTCGGAGCACCTTCACTCACCAAAGTTTTTGTAGGGTTCGTGTTACTCCAGCTTTATATTTTAGTGTAATGTTGTGCTTTCTATGTTTGTCTTTCGTTTCATGTTGTTGGCTATGGTCTTATCTGTAGTCTGACTTAACGATTTTCGTCGGCCCCTTTGGTATTCTCGAATTCCTTTCACGAAATTGAAATATCCAGAAAAACCATCGACTTGGATTTTTTACTTAATGAATATCAGCAAGAACTAAGATTCTTGCTGACGTATATTTTTTGTAAAATATAGGTCAAGTGCCGTTTTAAATTGCAAAGTTTTAACTTTAATAGTGATCTTAATCACATGCAACCTATTGTATTTTCCATTGTTAACATCGCTTTACATATATGACTTTAAAAGGATATTTAAGAAAGAATATGGAATATACGCCAGAAACTTACATAAATAATCTACAACAAATATTCAGAAACCAAATATAACTGGATATAAAGCGCATTTCTCGATTGACTTTCATCAATCATGCTATAGGTGCTAACAAAATGAAGATCAGTCAAACTTTATTAATTTTTAGGTACTTAAATTGTCCAAATCAAATATCTTGATTAATAAATTGAATGTTGTTTACGTCCGATGACCAATTAAATATACAGTTCTTGATGTAAAACACGCCGATAAGCTATTTAATAAAAAGAGATCAATTGGGAGCTTTAACGAATTTTAAAGACGTCATTTCAGAATTTAAAAAAAGTAATAATGTGACTGTTTTTTAGTTTTAAATTTTTCGTTGGTAAAAACTACTGTATTTGCAAATCACTCAATGTTTATTAGCTCTTTTGTGTCGTAGTTCAGGAAATAAACATTTTAAAACCGAAAATTTTCATCAAATATCACTCCATTCACCCCCACCCCCGACTCAATTTCTCTCCAGTGATCCTTTCTTTGATATTGCGCATCTGATCGCAGGAAAAGAAAAATCACGAACCCTGCGCTATATCCCCAAAATGTTATCATTATTGGGTGAGCTTTTTAATATATTGATGCAAATGAAACAAGCAAACAAATCAGGTGCAAATGAATGTAAAATTATATTGTTTGCATGCGATTCATAGTTTTTTCTGATAAAAACTACACGTTTAGTGTGAAGAATGTATTCATTTATTTTATTTATTGTCCAACGTCATTACGGTTTTTTCGTTGTTGTTATGGTCATATCCGTACATCGTTTTGGATGCGGTTTGATCACATGATGATTACAAAAGGCACCAGAACAACATTCAATATGTTCAACCTCCACACCGTCTATAGTTGTTTTTCCACGTGCATGTACGTCTTTGATGTAAGTGTTACAGTTCTGTAAAAATTGATAACATGAAAAAATATGTATTGTATGTGGAATTTTAAAAACAGAATGAGCAGATTACATTTTCATGTAGTCATTATGAAAATACTTGCATTGCTAAAAACAACAATATAAAAAATTAAAATAAAAAAAAAGTTGTTGCGGTTCAATCCATGACATTTTGCATTTTTTTTTAACAAAAACAATTTTTTCACAACGGAGACCGATCCTTCATATTATAAAAGGAGGCTGCATATTTGTAATTTCTATTAACATACAGTTCATAACTAAAGGTACTTACACTATGAGACATACACCCCATGGAATAAAAGCATAAATTATTATTGTCAGCACCACCATCAATTCTTAGCAAATAGCAACGCTACAATCGAAGACAATAATCAAGATCAAGAAATTATTATGGTATTTTTGTGTAATTACATATTTTCTTTCCTTCATTTTGGATATCTTTAGCTGATGTGCGACTAAATATAATTGAACTAGTGTATAATATGATTTCAATTTCTATAATGACAACAATATAAACCTTTAAGGTAAAAAGCATTAATTTTCACAATGATGACTTCATTATGGGCTTCACTACCTGAGCACACGATGTTTTTATTCTAGAACTATTTACCGATTGTGAAAGAGGTTATGCTTACTGTTCATGAACACCTTTGCTCACGTCTGATTTTCAAGGGTTTTGAGTTTTGCTTTTATTTTTCGAGGTGTCTTCTAGGTTATTTATTTTAAAGTGTTGTTCTAACGGTCCATCCACTTATTGTAGGGATTGTCGCCTTTACATATATTTCAAATGTTCATACATTGTAGGTAGTTGGGTATTTAGGTTAGAAGTTTAGATACCAATGGCTCTTATTATTGGTAACTAGGCAACTCGCCCGCTTTTGGATGGTGTAAAAATATTGTAGATAATAACATGTGCAAGGGGTAACGTTCGCCAATGGTTTAAATAATCAGTAGACAGATATTACAGAGAATTGTCAGTTGGAAAATAAAAATTTTATAATTGCGATTTGCGAGAGTTTGATGTTATTGAATGTAGAGATTGTTTATGAACTTTATTTGATAACGTTTAATTGTGACCTTACATAATATAATAAAAAAATAGTTTTGTTTCTCTACTTAAAACTCGTACCGGAGTGGTCTCCTGGGCTCGACTTACAGAGCAGACCAAGCGCGATCCCGAGGTAGCGGATGGGAAAGTCCTTTGTGAAGGGGGGAGGGGGGCTGTTAGGTCAAAATACGGAAAGCCTGGCTTGGACCATAGTGTGTGAAGCGTGTGGAGAATGACACACTGCAGGCAAATGATCCGTTTCATACATTTTGAAAAAGAAAAGGCCATGCAAACCCGCTCAAAAGGCTTAATTTTTCGTCCCAACTCAACCTTCCTGGACATTAAGCAACCAACATTCAATCAATCAATACTACGGAATAACATATTGAAAGCTTAGCTAGCTGTGAGTCTCAGTGAAAACTAATTGCAGTATTTTGTTCTGTTATTGCACGGACCATTTTATTTTCTGGGATGCTAGGATTTTATGCGGCCAGAAAATATTATTCGACCGCTACGCGGGCCAGGTTATTTTTTCATGTATATTTAATGTAAGAAAATTTTGGAAATTTGTTTTCAATGGCAATACAGTGGTCCAGAATATTTTTTTTCACTCCGGATGCTGGCCAGAATTTTTTGGGACGAAAAACAGCTAGGGTCAAAAATATTTTTCAAAGAAGTCCCACTCCCGAAAATCAAATGGACCTTGTCTTAGACTTAAAACTTAAAATTTCCATATAGGTACATCTTATCCTCAGAGTAAAACTTTCATGATCTTATGATTAGATTGTAGTTCTATTGTTCTATGGACTGGAGCACAAAAATTAAACGGCCCGTGTAAAAGAAGTGAAGCAAAATCTTTCTTATAAGTACCACGTTACTTCTATTGGCGGGGAAGGGTCCTAGAACTAAAATAGGCGGGGAATAAGTTAACTTTTTGCTAATTTCTACCATGTCTTAAAGAATAAAGACTGTTCATTTTACCTATAGTATTGTTGTAAAGAGAGAAGGAAAGACCACGTTTTAAACACACGTTTGAACGATCGCGGTGGCTTGTATTTGAACAGCGCGCTAAGAAGTGTTAAAGGTGTATTATGTGACCTGTGCACAGAAACAAAAGTTCATTTTGTACCCAAACGAAGTTCGTACAATTTAGTACGTTAACCTAATGAACTTTTCCAGGGGTGCATAAAAATTGTAATTCTGTCGTATCCAGGGACCGACATAATGTTTGATACCGGTACCTGTATGTTATGTACCCAATATATTGCGTGTAATTAAGTTAGAACTATAGGGTTGATTGTCAATATACCAAAATTCTGTGTAAAACACGTGCAAATTATGGACCGGAAATGTTGTCTGACTTGATAATTCGTCCGATGACGGAAGCAGTATCCGGACGCCTTTATTTTCGTTTTTCTCCCAAAGTAACCTAAACGAAATAATCATTAGCGGAGATGACAAATGTAAATATGCATGGTACATTAGAACAAAGAAGTAAAATGATTAATTCATCCTGGAAGGAAGAGGAGCGAGACACAAAATGAGGTTTTTTCATTTAAATGTATAGATATCTCAAGGTTACAGAGACAACAAACAATGAACAATCACAAGATCTTTTCATGATTTATACATCATAACTGGGTTTTTACAGCAATGAGTACAACGACGGTTTTCTAGAGGATCTGAATCTGCTGACCCTTCCGGATTACCTATGCTATCAAGTTTTTATTGGGCTCGTGTAAATCAAGCGCTCATTTTCTGTGTATTATTTTATCTTTGTCTATTTTCGGAATTACCGAGTACCCTCTCATAGTTTAGGTGCGACATTGAAATTGGTACTTGGATTGGTATCATTAAAGTTCCTGTGCGGACCAAAGACATTGAACTTTGTACCAAGGTTTTGTTTATCCAGTTTTTGTCTACATAGTTTAGTTTTGTCTAAATATACAAAAGGACGGATATGTAATGAATGACAAGGAGGCCATACGCCTTCTCAGAAGGAAACGGAGGAATTTGTGGAAACTAGAGATTGTCACAAAACCTCCAACAAAGGTAAAATCCCAATTCTCGTTTATTTATTTGTTTGATTGGGCTTATAGCCACTTTCAACAGTATTTCAGTCATATCGCGACCGGCAGTTTTACTGGTGGAGAAAGCCGGAGTACCCGGAGAGAACCACCGTCCGTGGGCAGGTAACTGACAAACCTTATCATGTGTCGATGCGAGTTAAACGCATCCAAATTCTTGTGATTAGCTCTAGATCGCCCCAGTTAAAAAAAACCTGTAGACTAAACAAACAAATCTTGCCTTAACTAAATAAATATAATTCAAAAAAGGAAAAAAAGACATACTATATTGACCTCAAGCCCTGACCTTTGACATTTGACATTCACATGATAAATGGGTTAATGCTTAGTATGTTTGTTTTAACATTTGTAAATTATTCTGTGGTGTTTTTTAAATAAAAATCCCCTGAAAACAGTTGCGAGTAGCGAATTAAACAATAACAAAAACATTGCCGTTTGTTTATGGAACTGAGTGTTGGAAAAAATTCAATGATACCAAAGGGACTGATAAATTCTTGTCATGTGTCCGTCAAGAAGTATCGAGTATTGTTATGCCTTTACTGCTTTTCAATAAGCGTGTTCTGTGTACATTTCTGCCATCTCTGTTTTACAGAATAAAGTGTTGTATGTGAGCACAATCAGAATGGCATTTTCAGTGTATGCAGATTCTTGGCATCGCGTTTGTATAGTGCTCTATGTTTTCAAAAGCTAGAATCAATTTCTGTTCACTCTTTATAAAATAAATTGTGTGCAGATTAATCGACGAATGTAAATCTGGTTGGCAACAGTCATGAAGTTTTGAAAATTATTTCAAGTTGCCATGAAAACCTATATCATGCCAGTCTTGGTAACTTCAATGAAGTTTGCATTGTAAAAATGAGTTATTATTTGGTTTAATCCGTTGGTTTCTTTGTAATATTTTAACAATACTATCACGGTTAAATAAAAAAAACGAAGAAATGAAAGACTTTCTTTAATTTTTACAAAGAATACTAAACCGTTGATCAAGACGCTAACTCTATGTAACGGAAATTTAATATAACTCAATTTTGCCTGGATATAACACACTATTACACATATATACCCCAGCATAAAGAAAGTTTGGTAAAGTGGATATATCTTGTCCGTCAATGCGTGGCTATTTTCATTTGTAGTTTCTTAGCTTCCAGATATGAGAATTATATTCAGACTTAATTGTCGTGTTTTATGAATAGTTTCACGTTTGTGTTTTGAGAGCTTTTTACAGCTTTCATTTTTGCATGGGCCACGGTTCATAATTGAAGACCGTAATGGGACCTGTAGCAGTTTAATATTGACTGTTATTTGCTGGATGGCTGTTCAATGACAATCATGCCAGATCTCCTATTTTTATATTACCTAGCGTCGACTTCCTGTTTTCCGAGACTTTTTACTTTATCTATTAGCAAAACCATAAGGAAATATATTTTGATAAGTCAGACAATGATTCATTATGGTTTCCATATTCTAAAAAGAGGATTTTTTTTATGCAGAAATAAATTCCACATTGATAGCTTCACCGACAAGTGATCTGCAGAATCACCTAATACGATTGGGTCCCACTTTCGCTTTTAAAAATTCACTTGTTTGGCATGCAGGCGAGTATGTTTTCCAAATACAATGACAAACATATAGCATAGTTGATGTGCTGTGTGACTTACATCCTCCGTGTTTCTGCATACATTTGTGTAGTTGCACTCATTCACATGACTGATGACTTCACAGTGAAGACAAGAAAGTTGCGCTGGACCTGCAAAATTGGTTAAAGTGATGGGCAGTTATAAGCGAAATACTGAATAAATGCTTTATAATTTTAAGGCAGCGACTTATTTTACAATTTCAATTTGCCTGTTTCTATATTGACAACAAACAATAAATCCTCTTATTAAAGTAAAACGATAAAAAAATTTTCATCTGGGGGAGGGGGGCCTTTAAATTTTTTATCCAAAACAAGTGCTACTACCTGTAAAATGTTGCCAACTCGTTTATCCAAGTTTAAACATGTAAGATAAAAGATAAAATAAAAAATGGCATATGTAACTATACTACCATATCCGAGGTATTCTTTCTCTCTCTCGCTCTGCTTGTGTTCTCTTTCTTTTTTTTTTTGGTTTCTTTTTGATGGTTTCATGTACATTTTGTCTTTTGGAATCGTTCTTATTGTACATTGTATTAATATTTGAAATATTTAACTTTTTTTATAATTAATGTTTGCTGACTTGACAACCTGCAGTACTTCAGTTATTTGGTTAAGATTTTTACAGTTACTTCCTGGGTTTTATATATCTCTAATAGTGAACTTCTTTGTGAGATTTTGGAGTTAACTTTGATTTTGTCCAACATTGATTTCATCCATATTTATATTTCTGCCTGTTTTGTTATTATACAACCATGAACTAGCATTATATCAGAGGTCAGTGTCTTTATTGTCTATTTAGGTCACCTTTCCTCTCTTTTCTGACTTCTGATTGACTTTGCATATTAAATGAAAATTGAAGTACGGATCTAATATTTCAGTTAATGTCACTTCATTATCATTTTTTGTATGGAAAAAAAACTATCACTATCATATATGTCCGTTTAAAAAGAAGAAGCTGTGATTTTCAAAAATTAAATTTCTTTAGTTGTTGATGCCGATATCGTCGGTGACGTATTCGTGACACACGTATGTACGGTATATGGGGTTAAATGAAAGATAATACCCCTAATCAATTTTGAAATCATTGACAGATTCTCCCTGTAAAAATGCAATTTTCGTCTCTTCTTCAGGACATAAAACTTTCTAAAGAACCGAATAAAACGATCATATATGTCCGTTTAAAAAGAAGAAGCTGTGATTTTCAAAAATTAAATTTCATTAGTTGTTGATGCCGATATCGTCGGTGACGTATTCGTGACACACGTATGTACGGTATATGGGGTTAAGTGAAAGATAATACGCCTAATCAATTTTGAAATCATTGACAGATTCTCCCTGTAAAAATGCAATTTTTCCTCTCTTCTTCAGGACATAAAACTTTCTAAAGAAACGAATAAAACTTACACAACCCAATGATGAAAAGAGTGCTTTTCTCTGTAATACGATCCATCCGGTGCCCTCAGCAGATAGCAGCAGACCTAATCTTAGATATAACTCGTATTGCCTTTTGTTGAAAAGATATGGCTTGGTGTTCGAAATTATGTACATTTCAAAGATAGTACGGGTTAACCCTTGCTGCAATAGTGTGCACAAGATACATAATATTGAGTGTGTCGTTTTGTTAACACTTGAAAATATGTGTTTTTTTAAACCTGAAGAAATACTATTTTAGTATGTTGCTAATGTAGATCCGAAGCAAAAACATTTAAACACAAATTGGATTTTATATCACAGGATAAATTTTAACTTCTCAATGGACAATAAAATCGTCAGTTGATATAAACCATAGCAACTTCGATAGTGACCCTGATCAAGCAAACGTATTGACATAGTCTGCATTAATCCGCATCAAACATTAATAAGCAGTCGATACAACAAAAATCATACACCTTCAACCATTAAAGTGATGCATGGCGTGGAAAAACATGATTTTTCAAACTACATGCCTTATATGTTAACATAGTATTATCATTAGGCAAGATTTGCACTTTTGAAAAAAAACCATACATTTATATCCATAAGACATCAACTAAGTTACGAACGATAACTCTTGCCAAGGCCAATTTTTATTTCCAATATATGTGATTTATATCGTTATTATATAAAACTCGAAAGACGAACAAATACTGGTTGTACATACAGGAACAGTTCCTTAATCAAATACATGTTTAGTTTCGTTGGATATTTGATATGCATGAATCACCTCCAGTCTGATTATTGTATAGACTGCTACTTAAACACAATGAAGTATTTAATGTTTATTTGGTTTTGTGTTAGCTAGTCATTAGTAATAGACATTGTAATAGTCTCCTTTCCTTTTCTTTGTAGACTCCTGTAATCATGAATGATGGTTTGGAATTAAGTTGATAAATAAATCACGTATCTACTTGAGAACTCTTTTGAATGATTATTAACTACACTTCGGTTTTTTCAACTTAAATCATCATGCATAAATACCTCACTGTCAGGCCTGAACAGTTGGATGCAAATCCTGATTCACCTACAGCAGCAAAAGAATGGTTTCACTGGAAAAGAACTTTTACAAACTTTTTAACCTCTGCCGGAAAAGAAGCTCCTGACAAACTGATAATGTTGATCAATTTTGTTTCGCCGCGTGTATATGAATATATTGGTGAATGTGAAACTTATGATACTGGTATAAACTGTTAGAAGCCGTGTATTTTCGACCGAAAAACGAGGTTTTGGCTAGGCACTTGGTGATAACACGCAGAAAACTCTTGACCTTAAGACAATGTTTGAAAAGGCGCGAACATTAGATCTAGCTCAAAGCAGTAAAGCCAATCCATGTGACAACAGCGATTGGACACAAAACAGATGAAAGTGTTTCAGATAGCACAACAAAACTACAATCAGTTATTGAATTAGACAAGATTACAGCAGCTGCTGCACAACGACCAATAATAAAAGTGCTTCTTTTGTGGGAATAATGCTCACGTGAGACGTTTTTGTCCGGCAAAGGATCCCTCTTGCCATAACTGTGGTAAGAAAGGACACTTTTCTAAAGTGTTTAAATCTAATACAACAAGTACTGGGCCATTTGCCTCTTGTACTCCCATATTAGCAACCGTGACTGCTGCATCTCCACAATGTTTAAAGAAAGCGGTAATAAATGTGCTTATTAATTAACGTCCGTGCAAAGCCTTGATAGACACCGGTAGTTCTGAAAGTTTCATTGATAGACAATTTGCAAAACTTATGTCAGTTAACATAAATAACGCTACCGGAAGTCTATGGCATCCAGTGCGCTCAGTAGTCCTATAGCAGGAATTTGCAATGTAAACTTAAACATTGATGAACTTTATATCCGAATATGCAGTTGTCTGTCCTCAATAAACTCTGTTGTGACATTATCTTGGGACAGGACTTAATGAAAAGACACGATAGTATAAAAATAATTTTCGGTGGAAGCAGACCAGCCATAGAAATTAATGACTCAAATACAGTTTGTGGTTTAGCTGCTTCAAATGTTGATCCGACGGAATTATTTGCCAACTTGACAAGTGACTGCCGTGCTATTGCTACAAAATCAAGGAAGTACAGTGCAGTCGATAGAGAATTCATAGACAAAGAGACAACAAGATAACTTACTGAAGGTATAATTGAGCCTAGTATGTCTCCATGGTATACAGTACGCTTGATTTACGTAGTGTCTATCATCAAATTCATTTACGTGCCCGTGAAAAGAATTATACAGCTTTTGAAGCCAATGTCAGTTTATATCAATTTCGGCTAGTCCCTTTTGGAGTTACGAACGGAGTTGCCTGTTTTCAAAGGATCATAACGTTGAATAATAAGTAAAATATCGTTGCCCTCGTACGTCCGTTGCCTTCTTTGATTCCGTCTACCAACTTCCGCGCAAGGGTAAAAGTTCGCTTTTCTCTTAGTTCACCCTTGCATTCAGCGCTTCATACGTCTATGACGTGACGAAAAACATTGAATTGTGACGTCAGGGAATTTTA
>JAULBM010010215.1:0-11704 GCA_032357055.1 Geukensia granosissima
AAAACGAGAATAGAATTCACATGTTCGATTGGAACAAATACGAAACTTTCCGAAAAGCGGAAAAGCGTAGTGATTTTATATTACTTTGCAGCTGTTGTACCTCTACCGGTCGTCACTGTCGAACCAAAATGGCGATTTTCATATTTCTTCATCCGCAAGACAATATAATTCTTCTGATTAGATTTAATTGCAGAAGATACGGATAATATATAGATAAAAAGATTTTTATGTTCGTTTTTTAGAACCAGAAATCAACATCTTTTTTTTTAAATAACGTGACGAATTCCAAAATTAACATCGTAATAGATAACTCAAGCCCCCCTTGGGCTTGAGTAAAAACACGATTATCAATGGCTACTAATGTCAGATCCTCTATGTAATAAGCTTTCGGTTGTTTTTTATTCTCTCTACAGACAAACAATTAAATAATGACGTCAGAACCTGAATATTTTGACCCGATATCTATACAACGGATACAGCGGTCTTAACCAAAATAACGTTCATTTCGGAACTCATCTCTGCAGATTACATATCAACACAGTTATTTATAAATTATACAGTTTATTCAGTAAAAGATGTTCAGCAATAATTGAAGCAATATGATGATTGATGAAATTACTACTTTAACAATGTTCTATATATCTTATATAATGTTGATAGCCATTGAAACTAGAACAAAGGTTGTCTGGCTTCAAAGAAAAAATGCTGAAACCCCCCCCCCCCCCCAAAAAAAAAACTCGGCCTTATTCATGATAGTGCCCACGTAATTTCTTCAAGAGTGGACACTCTATAAATAAACTTTTAGACATATTTAGACTAACAGACTGAATATAGTCTTTTCATGTTCATATACATACAAATTTTGCACCATGTCGTCTACTATCGATATCTAAACTTTATCCAAATACTTTACAGTACATTCAGCGCACACATCTACCCACTTGCTGATTTCGTATTCGGATCAGTGCGCGCTTATACCATTAAATCGTCTTTTGAAAAGTATGAAGTTACAACCGATAAATAGTTCTTATTTCTCGTTTGATGTCATGTGCAGTGCAGTCTGCGCTTATTCTTGCAATTTCCGCTTTCATAGCATGCAAAATGCACTCAACGGCGTGATTACAGCCTAACATCGTCATCTACAGATCTGTCATCGCCATGCATGGTTTACACAACCACTGAATGTCGTTTACAGTAAAGGTAAAATATTAAACAAATACCTTTGTTGTTGAATGATAACCTGCTGAAAAGTTAGTAGCCCAGAACCACATCAGTAACTACATGTAGAATTAAAAAAAAACAGAAGGAAAATAATTCCAAAAAAGTCAAAACCTTGAAATACTGAGCAAAAAACAAGTGTAAGATAACTTTTAGCAATTTCAGTGTTATCAATTAATAAATTAGAGTATTACATGTCTCTTTCCGTACCTCATACCGAATTAATCTGAGACATCAATCTGTTACCGTGAGCTTTAGCCAGAGTGTGAATATTGGTTGAAGACTGTGTGAGGGTTGATGCGGGATGCAAGGGTTGATTCGAAAGAGCCATATCTTAATTTATGTTTATCATATACTTTTAAAAGAATAAGAAATTCTTGGTCTATATAACAACTTAAAATAGACCGTTTCAGAAACGCAACGGAATTCTGGGAATGCCATTGTTCTAGTAGATTTTCATCGGTCAAGACGCCATTTACGAGGACGCTGAAGGTGTGCATTTATAAAGGCTTTTATGTTATAGTCACGGAATTCAAACACAGCTTACAACGTTCTTTAAGTTTTTTGTATGCAGATTTTATTGAATTAGTACTAACTATATGATAAATCAATTTAGCGACAGAAACAGATTGGACGTTCACAGGTTTCGTTGAGACTCTTGGAAATATGCAAGGTATCGATCAGATTGTACAATCGTTAGAACTCATATAATTCTACAAATAATTTTCTATCCCCAAAATGAATTAATGTGATTTCTAATTATTATTTTTGTGTTGAACCAACTTCTGCAGTTGCAAAAATGAATTCGTATCATTTGAGAATCTGCATATAAATTGGTTGTGTCTTTAGTACTGTGCGATGGTTTTAGTGAGTATTTTCATTACATTTTCGATATTTCGTATTCGATGTTTTCTGGACATTTCGTTGTGAATCCAATGTAAAAAACAGAAATAACGTTTGTGCAAAGAGCTAGGAAATAGGAAAATGAAAAGATATGGGGTAACTGTCAGAAATACTTCACTGAAGCCACAAGAAAACATACGGAATTTACAAATTTAGAAGTCTGCACACCATCTTTGGAGAAGCTCTAAATCGCCCCAAATAAAAAAATTGTGTATGTGTAAAATAATACTGCTCTTACCTGAATAATATAAAAATGTACATGTAACAAAATATTTAATACAAAGACCAACCAATGACCACAATTCCTGACTTGAGACAGGCACATGAGACGAGTGGAAGATACATATTGCAGTAAACACTTTTGTAAAACAAATGAAATTCTACATCTCTGTCGGTATATCATTAGTACTGAACGACTCATGTTTGGAAATGGCTTTTGGGGAGGACGTTTAATAGGTTGTAAAACTTGGTCTAATTCTTTTATTTCTTTGAACAATAAATTATGTTTAAAGTAATGGCTTTGGTAACGTACAAAAGCAAAATGTCATGCATATTCAAGACGATTCGTACAAGACCGATACGATTCTAATATATAAGCTCCCAAAGTAACAGTTTTTAGGAAGATATGTCGTCCTACCAAAAAACATTATCCTCTCGGAGTCGTCCTGTCACAGCTTTATTTATAAAATGCTGAGGAGAGAGGCAGCACATATCAATTTAAGTGCCACAGCTGGACCGACCAGGATCGATCATTAGACCCAGCGTACTCGAGACGAGCCATGCTACTAGTAAAAACCACAGAGCCAGTCGATACTTAATGTTATTGGAGTAAAACCTAAGCAAGGTGGACGAACAATATAATGAAGGAAACAATTGCAGGAAGTCGGAAATTTATAGGAGGGAACAGCCTAAGTTACATTTTAAACAAAAACATCAGACATTAACGTTAGGCCTGTAGGCTATGAAGCTGGTGTCGACTGGAAAATTTTGACTAACAGTACATTGCAACAAGTTAACGCGTATTAAACTTTTATAAATCTAGTGCGATAGATGAATCTAATCCTAGCGTCCTTGTGTAATGTTCTGTAGTTGAACAAACAGTCATCGCGTAATATATTAGAAGGTGTATTTAAAAAGACCATAATAACGTCCCTGTAAAATGTATTGCTCTTAAACTAAATATGTCATAAGATGTCATATTATAATGGACTCGGACATACGTCCTCGCGCCATACCACAGGCGACGCTTTTCGTGTAATCTATTTATCAGCCTCTGTCTGTATAATATAATTCATTGTGCGGTGATTGCCCTGTAGTTATAATGGAGGGATATAGTGCTGGACAAATATTATTTCATATTTAAATTTCTAATTACTTTGATGTAGATAAACATCATAGCTATTTACATAGAAATTTTGTTTTGTACACATTGACCGCAAGGTTGAATATCACGAACGTTCTTGGTAAAATATTAATAAATAGGTGATAAAGGTCGCAGTTTATCTTTTTTTCATGAGTTGTTTTATATTAAGATTTAAATGAAAGACTTAGGAATATATGCCAGAAAGATATAATTTACATCTTTTTTGAGTTGTGAACAGCAAAACTTCTATTCGAACTGCAACGTTGCCTTAGCTCACTAGATTTCCGTGGGGCACGGTTCTGAAAAATAGTGCTTTGCATTTTTTCTCTTATCAGATAGACTATTGACAAAATAAAAAATCAAAAAACGTAAATCCCTAAATTTTACCGCTTAAGTTTTCTGGATTAACCTTCATCAGGTACGGTCGAGACTAAATATTGGTGAACAGAGGCGTCGTACTGTATTAAAGAAATTTTGTAGCAAGAATATTAATGTAATTTTTAATTAAATACAATTATTATTGGGAATACTGAATATACACTTCGACGTTAACTGTCTGCCTCAACTGTTGATATATCAAATTTCCCTATGTTCCCTAGACAGACAATACCCGGCATGGTGATCTTTTTCCATTTTGTATCAAAACCATGCATGATCGAAATGTAAGATCACATCGCATTTCAGGAAAAAGATTTCGAAGATACCAAAAGGGCAGACATAAATAGTTAAGTCAGAAGACCGTGTTTAAATCATTTTGCTTAACCCATGGCTTATTTGGAAGGATAAAATTGAATAGAATATAAAAATAAAATGAATACAATAATAATGTTGTGTCAATCATGATCATGTGACTGCGGGGTTTGTAGTATGATTGTCCATAAAAGGAATTCGAAGATACCAAAGGGGCAGACAGAAATCTTTAAGTCAGAAGACAGACAAAACCATGGTCAACAAAAAGAAACGAAATACAAACATAGAGCACACAACATTAAACTAAAAAACTAAAGCTGGAGTAACATGAACCTTACAAAAACGAGGGGGAGTTCAGGTGCTCCGGAAGAATAAGCAGCTCCTGCTCCACTAGTGGCATCCGTAGCGTAACTCAGTAGACAGAGCCGATGTATAGTCATAATCGATTTAAGTCACAACCGGTATATTCACGACAGTGGGAAGATATCCATTGTCATTTGCGAAATTGATACCTCGTACCGGTCAACTAAATCAAAATGGCGACCGAAAAACTTCCAAAGTGATGACTCTAATCTTCCCTTGTTGTCAGCTGTAGCTCTCTATAAATAAAATCCTGATAGGATTGATTGATTTGTTGGTTGCTTAACGTCCAGTGGCAAATATTTCATTCATATTCATGACGAGATCTTGATATGAAGCACAAGCCCTGGAGTAGCGTATCAGCTGAGAAATATACGCTGCGTATCAACTGAGAAATATACGATCCGTATAAGACAGTCATCCAAAACGTATAATTACAAATGTCTAATGTCCTAAGGCATTCAACATGTTCAATTAACGACAAATATATCCACACCTTAAGCAAGTTGTTAAACGTCCCAAAAAATTAGATGGAATGATATTCCAAGGTAACAATAATTCTCCAAATAAGTATAACGTTGATTAAAATAGGTCAAAAAACTTTAGTTTATATATTTCTCAAAAAGAGAGAATCCTTCATTGGTAAGTCGAATACTATAAATACGAAACTTGTATAGAGTCTTGTATTTTGAGAGATTCCAAACTTTCAAATTCGACATGAATTCTTATTATTATTTAAATTATGCTGATTATATGATATTTACATAGTTAGGCCATTATCTGAAAAAATATTTGCGAGTATACTTCTTGCTTTGCAGCAACAAAAATATTTTTGAGAACTCAAAATATGTTATTCAGTATGTACAAAGTATTAAGTTTATGAAATAGTTACAAAGTGATCGCCATCTATTTCAGTAAATTTTTACAGTTACATACCAGTTTATAAATGTGTGAAGATACGAACATTAAAAAACCCTGCGGACGTACGCATTGAAAGACTAATTCATAAATATAAGACACCGAATTTTATGAACATAAAATTCAAATAATACGGAGAAGGTCGTTATATGGACTTTAAATTTGTCGTTTAACGTGCCTCTTAAACTTTTAACTTTTAATTTGATTTTGATCACAATTATAGCCACATCATGTTTTCGCTATCAATGATCTTTATTAATTATTAATACATACATTTCAAATATCATTAATATTTTTTAATAAATGGAGCAAAATTGTATAATTGTTTACACTTTTACGGCTAATCAACATGAGATGAATACGAACTTCTGACCTTTTGTAATGTCATGGCAATAAGTTAGTGAGGGTATCAAGGGGCAGAGACATTGGTAAGAGTGCTTTTTGAGAAATATTCACTCTTAATAAATGCATAAATAAACAAAAATAAAGATTTGCGATGATGTCCGCGCTCCTTTATATGCCGATAAATTATTATTTGGGCCTTTTAAAGCTTGCCGCAGTTTGTGGGTGTGTCCATTGTTTATAATTAAAAGTTTTTGGAAGTCTTTGTCTATAAATAAATAAACATCCTGAAGTGAAGGGCAAGAGCAAGTTTTTAAAGAAAATGTCCATACAACCTTTTTGCATTTCCTGCCGTGGATCGAAATTTCTAGATAAAAATTGGCAATACTAGTGATATATTGAGGTTGCTGTTGCTGATATATGTATTTTTCTAAATCACCGCTATTTTTGTCCCTGGAAGCATTAATCAAAAACAAGAAAAAACAGAAACGATATTTCAGTGACTCAAACTTCTTTTATCTTGGACACATCCACATTTGGAGGAGAAATTAAGGATTGTTTTTTACTGTCTAGCTAACAAAATTCAGCGAGAATGAGAATGCATAAACGGAAACTGAACCAATAAGTCTGAAGTTTACCACCATGGACTATGTAAAGTTTTCTAAAAATGAAAATTTGTTTCAAACTCCGTAGCAACTTGCTTAGTTGGGCTTAGACTATTTTTGTCCGAGTGCACTTGACGAGTTTGAATATGTTACACAAAATGCGCGTTTGGCTGTAAAATTTATGAACTTCAAAATTTTATTAGATAAAATTAGAAGCTCAGTGGTTTTATGTATTGATCCAGTAATTTATACCATCGCCACCCCTATTCTTAATGGTTTCAAACAACATAAAATTGTGTACTAGCCGTAAAAGTCCCTGTTAAATAAAAAGAAAAGTAATATTTATAGATTGAATTTTACCCACATTGGCTGTTTTATTACAAATCTCAAGAAAAGATTGGAATAAAACAAAAAATCAGGTAAGAATATTTCTTTTATATATTTTTTTACAGAAAAAGGGAACAAAAGTAGTCACCTTAAATAAAATTAATAATTATTCGAAATGTCTAAAGCTGTAGAAGTTTAATTTCGACTGCCATTTGGTGGATGGCTGTCTCAGGTACAATTATACCACATTTCCTGCATGTTTCATTTTGGAGATTTTTAACAAAAATAATGTAACTTTTACAAAATAGTTTCTTAGACTTAATATTTTTTTTAATTTTACAAACGTTTGTAAACATATATAGTAAACTTTCTTGCGTTTTTTTTTTAAATTTTCATCGGCTTCATTTTAGTTTTAATGTTTACTTTTTGAACGAAGTGCCATTAATATAAGGCTGGAAAATTTTATTTGTACTTTACCTCTATTGCAAGGGACAGACAAATGTAGCCTATCACTTATACGGCGTAAGTTCGCGTCTGGCTTTGTACCATACGATACAAAAAACGGGTTGCGTTTAACCATCATCGTACGTGATAAGGTTTGTCTGTTAGCTGCACAAGTTCGGTTGTTCGCTGGGGGTACTCCGGCTTACTCCACTAGTAAATCTGACAGCTGCGATAAGACTGAAATATTGTTGAAAGTGGCGTTAAACCCCATTCAAACAAACCAAAACCTCTGTTGTATCATGAATAATTTACAGACTTCAAAACCACAAACAAAAAATCACAAATCTATAAGACAACATCACGTCGAACAGAAAACCAACAAACAAAGAATTCCGCTCAAACCGGTGCTAGGGGCCGTCTTGAGCTTACAGTAAGGTGCGAGTTTTTACTCCGTGTTGAAGGCCTCACTGTGACTTTGAGATGAAGAAAAGCAATCAAAGCGTTGTTCCTTTGCTTGGAATTTACTTGTACATATGAGATTTTTGTGTCATGAATACTTTCACCATATACCCCTTTTTTTCTAAATGAAAATCCTCTCACAAATCACCACATGTTTCTTGCATTTAACGTTGAAACCGGTTATTTTATGTGTCATATTAAGTAAATGGTACAAATTAATATAACAGGTAATTTGATAACGGAACAAGGACAAAATATCCGTTGTCATTTATGACGTGGGTGTATATAAAAATAGATGTGGGATGATTGTCCACCAAATGACAGTCGAGTTTAAACTTCTACAGGTCCCATTACGGCCTACAACAAGGAAGCAGAGCCCACACCGTAACTGAACCTGTTATTATTGACCAGTCAAATGGTTGAAGAACGTAAAATTTTCGGATGTTATGAACGAGTTATTACAGTGCAAGAAATGACGGTAAACGCACACCTTCGCCATAACTCAACGAATGAAGAAACAGTACAATAATGCTTTCTATACCTCAATGTCAGAGTTTGTTGGAACGGGTAAAAATGTTATAAAAGAAAAAAAATGCTTACTGTATTCTGTTAAATTTAAAATGTAGATAAAAAAATGTGCAAGCAAGTAACAATAATACTTTTATGTAATCATGATGTATTTAAAGCTGTGGTGATTTTTTTATTCTCTACGGGGATTTAACATAATAAAATTAGCCATTTGTTTGCTGGAAGTGGTTCTTTGCACGCGCTAGCGCGAGACAGGAATGCTGTGTAATAAGTAAATAATTAAACCAGGAGTAAATATCCGTCCACCTACGTGGAATTTTATTTTCTTACAGGATTCGCAGGCGAGACTCCGAATAAAAGAAATAAAAGTAATATGCGCATTTAAAAAAAAAAATTATCTAGATCAAATTTAGCGCTCACACCAAAAACAACACTCAATGTTATTATCTATACGTAGAGAAATTCTGGGGCAGATATTAGTATGAAAAACGCTACTGCATAGTGTAAAATATGAACCGTTAACCGTAGATAATTTCTTCTCTCGATTTAAATTAAGTTCAAACGCGAAAAATATATATTTAGTTAAGCCCAAAAATCGAAAAAGCTGGACATAGAGTATAATCCCTTTGTTTCTTGATCAGTGTCACGTGATACCAACAGCTTCAAAGCCGAACACAATTCATGTCTCGACATTTCATATGATGTAAATGCCTAAATTATTTCCATACAAAATATGTCTCGCTTCTCTCAATTTGGACTTCCGTTTGATTTATTTTTTCGATAATGATGTTTGTGTTCATTTAATTAGATATGGATTTCCATCATTTTGACCTTCCAAATTATAACCACGAATCTCGACTTGCGACTGGAACTTGCACGCACATTTACCCAATTTTCCAAAGCACAGGCTCTGACCAATTTACTTTTTAATGATCATTTGTGTAGAAGAAATTGGAATACTATTCGTAGTCTGATGTGTATTGTACCTCATGTACCTATCTCGTCTACTGATCATGATAAGAATTAAGTTTAAGTTGTTGACCTTTGAGATACACATATGGTAATAGTGTCTGGATTGGCTTGTAAGTCAGTCAGGTCAGTCGTAAAGAGAGGAGAGAGAGAGAGAGAGAGAGAGAGAGAGAGAAAAGAGAGAGAAAAGTTTGTAGACTGATTTTGTATTTTTACTTTTTTTCAAATGTTCTCACAAAGACACGGCAAAACTGTCCGTAAACTGTTAACATATAACGTACATTACACAATCACATTTTTCAGGAAGAAATACTGAAATGCCATGTACGAAATGTCAGAAAGATTTCATCATCTGGGAAAAATAAGGACAGTTTAGAAAAACCATACATTTATATTGTGTCATTACTTAAAACTAAGTCCCGAATCAATTGAGCGCCGTAACCCGCCAAATAATGTATTACAATGGTATCATATTGGTTTACCGTACTTATTTATATGTATAGAAACCTTATTGATTTGCATGCTTATTTACATATATTTAATTAACAAGAAAAGTTACTTTATTTCCCAAAATCTCTTCCTCGTCAGAAAAAGACTCGTCGTCCCGGAACATCGCCAATCGTAGGAGGTAACACGATGAGACAAGAGTGACACAAGTCGGTGAGTAGACAATTCAATTTTGTGAAAATTTGTTAATTTTCTTCCATTTTAATAAAGTTTCTTGAAATTAAAATGAAATTGAAAATTAATTTTATTAATTAAATTGTTGAAGGTGTTGGGATAAAATTTTTAACCAATTCTAAAGTCAGTTAATTAGTTTTTTGAATAAAGAACAAATTTTAAGTATTTGTTGACAATTGATTTCTGTCATTATTTTTTGGTATTTTGTCAAATATATATGAAATAAACATGATTTAGTCTAATGACATATATTTGATACACCCACTTAATTTTAATGGGTCTGAATTTAAAGGCCCCACAAAGTGTAAAAATGTTCAAACTGACCGAGATTTGAAACAATGAAAAGTCGTTGTTTTTTAATTAATGTATAAGATTTATCTACGCCATTCCACATGAGTTGTCATCTTTGTTTGCATCTTTATACTTGAAGATTTTTCAAAACTTTTGCTTGACTTTCATTTTATCTGGGACTAAAAAGTGTTTTTTAATCCCAGATTTTATTTGGTTTTGAAATGCCTGATGTAGGAATAAGTTTTTTCAAAGCTATAGAATTTCTGACACAAGTAGAACATATCCCAGATTTCCAATATAAGCGAGTTTAAGAAAATAATTTGTCTGTTTAATGTGCATTTTATATTTCAAATAAATCGCCTAGGCAATCAGTTTATTGGAACAGATTTGTGCGCGACATCTGATTCATGAATGAAATGTACAATGAACACAGGCCTCGGCAATAATAAACAATATAAAAATCAGTGGATTGACGGTTAATAATATTAATTTCGTTGTGGTCAGTTCATGAATATTCATGAGTTTGCATTAGTCATCATGTGTTTATTGGCTACATAGTCCGTGCAAAATTTCTCCGGGTACTCCGGCTTCCTCCACCAGTAAAACTGACCGCCGCGGTATGACTGAGATATTGTTGAAAGTGGCGTTAAACTACAAACAAACAAACAAACAAACAAACAAATATTTATTCGTCGAGACTACCTATTACGGAAGTATTCCCGTGTATTTTCCGTCTTGTTTTAAATACGTCGGTTCAGTTTGGTATTTCAGGTCAAAGTATTTTATATTGAAATATAGATCGAGTGTATTATTATAGCGAGTACCATTCCTACACAGTTTCTAGATATATTATTGCACATAGAACAGAATTATTTTAATTCGGCAGAACGAAGTAACGTGAAAAGGGTTAAAATAGATAGCTATATCTCTATTAAAATTTTGTGAGTTGCGAATTTCAACTTGAACAAACAGGGTACCAATTTACACAAACCCCACCAAACTCAGCAGATTGCTTGGTTGAGCTAATGTAGATAAGGTCGCGTAATGCTGTCTACCGAGAGTTGCCGAACACGTAAAATGCACACACACGCACACACACACACACAAAATAGAAATTGTCTTTTCTCTCGTCCTAAGCACACTGTGGTCCACTCAGCATTACACGGTATTTCTCACATTTGTGGGATATAAAAAAAGGAGAGGTGGCAAGATTGTCCATGAAACAGTCACCTACCAAATATAAGTAGTAAGATTTCTCAGATCAGGTTGTTTCGTTTTTTTTATTTATTGATTGTTCATTAACGTCACGTCGGCAATATCTCAGCAATATCGTGGCGGGAACATACCTATATCCAAATAAAACAAACAGTAGAACAAAATTTTAAGAAAAGGTTGCTATTTGCCTATTACGAATAGAATTTTATGTAATTTTTTCTCAATTTCTTCTTTTCTTCTCATCGGATTTGATTTCGATTACGTATATGTTCTATTTTCATTAATTTTGGTTAATGGAGGATTCAACTGGTTTAGCAATCTCCGAAACAGAGAGTATAGTACTTCCTTCGTCAGACACATACATCTCTGCCATACATGTTCCGACATTTAT
>JAULBM010010226.1:0-11703 GCA_032357055.1 Geukensia granosissima
TACCCCCATATCGTTTTTGTACTTCGTGTAAAAAAATTATCTAAGTTAGACTAAGAAACAATTTCCACCAGTGATCGATGGATTCGATTTTTTGGAAGATATTGTTAATTTTTTATCCTTGGTTACATGTTCGCTATGTTTTACTTGGCATTGAGTTCTAGTATTCGTTTATTTGCTTGACCCTTTTTGGGTGTAATTTGCAAATAAACTTAAATCTTGAAGTCTTTTACCTCGGAAATTATGAGTCCGCTTTTCGGAAATTCTTCCCTTAATATAGTCCGTTACGAGTAGAATAACAGCGTTCAGAATAAAATTTCGTGTGAAAACTTGGCGACCCATATTTTCTTTACAAACGACGGAATGTAAGCAAAAATCTTTATTTTTAAAAATGTTTGAACAACCTTCTCCCTGTAATTATTAGCATGTGGCCTGTGCACAGAATCTAGTTTTGAAAAGACTTTTAATTGACTACATGTATATTTTCAATTAAACTCAAGCGTACATATATCCATATTCAAAACAAGAGAATTGATTTTTGAAATTGACATAAAATTTTAAATGCCAACTTTTAAAGGAATTCAGTTTAAATATACTCGATATAGAATAAAAGAATAGAATTTTGTTTGTTTATAATGTTCTGTTCATGGTGTATTCACGGTAATAGACAGTGACTATTGTATCACAAGTTTTATCCACAGGTACTGGGTGACAGGATTCCCCTGTATGGTACCGCTATGTAAGGTACCCCACTATGGGTGAATTGTTAATCCCTTTTTTTAAGTATTTTGCATTAAATATGTGTAAAAAGTCGAACAAACACCATTTGGAATATTTGTTCACCTTATTGAACATATTTAATGCAAAATATTGAAAAAAAGAAAACATTTTTAAAAAATTTTCACCCATAGGGGGTTACTTTCAGTACGGGTACCGTACAGGGGAATACCTATGGTTTTATCTTGTTGCAGCGTATGAAAGCAAATTCTTTTTCTTGAAGAATTCTTACTGGCAAAATTATTAATATTTTTTCAAACTTTGTTAAATTATGTAGTGCTACATTAACGCCTATTACTAATCTTTTACATAGTAACCGTTATACCCATGAACGGCAACACCAAAGAGGATTTTAGCCTTCATTGCGTCTGTCTGTTCGTCATTCGCATCTAGTTTTTCGGACTTTTTCAAAAGCTTGTATGACCGATTTTGTACATGAATAAAACAATGTAAACCGAGGTTGCCAGTATATTGTTGACATCGTGATGTGAACGATGTACGCAATAAGTGATGTCTACAAAAAATACTGACGATGTAAACCGATGGTGATACTATACTGTCGACATCGCGATGTGAACGTTGTGAGCAATAAGTGATGTCCAAAAAATACTAACGATGTAAATTGATGGTGATACTTTACTATCGACATCGCGATGTGAACGATAATTTATAATGTTAACATTGCAATATTGACAATAACGTAAATACAACGGGTACTGGACATGAATATAGTTTTTATGAAAAAATAAACTCCCTTTCCCACCAAATTTTCAAATGCTGAAATCTTAAAAGCAAGCACACTGAGCCATCAATTATTTTGTTCAACTGGGAAAAATTTTACCTTTTGAAAACCATATTTTAACTACAGCAGCGAACATCCTTAAGAAATATTTAAAAAATTACCGTTTTTTAATAAAAAAAAGTTCCTTCTTTACAATAGAGATTTTTTCATTTTTCAGAAAATACACATGTGCAATGGCAACAACGGCGACTGTACGAATCAACATTCACAAAGAAGAAAAAGAAGCTGAAACGGAAAAAGAATGGGATAAAATGACATTGATAGAAAAATTTCGTCACCAGTACAAACATAGGAACGAAGATGGTGCCCATCATTCAGATGCCTTGAAAAGATATGCGTACATGATGATCACATTTCAAATTTTGACACAGCCATATTTAACACTCGTTTACATTATTCCAAGATACTTCGAGGAATACGATGAGTGGGCACAGTACTCCTTAAAAGTTTTTGCGATGTTTTTGATCATTGAAACCCTCACAAACTACTTTTGTACCGTATTTTACAGTACTGACATAAAGAAATCACGTGACAATCCCACAATTCAAATGAAGGATAGGACAGAAAATCCACCAGAATACTTCGAATCATTAATTTCTAATCAATCGTCTTCAAATGGACATGCGCCACATTCTCTAGATGTTCCTTACGACGACAACGGACTGCCTTTGAAATATTGTAAAAAGTGCGAATTGTATCAACCTCCAAGAGCACACCATTGTCCGATCTGTAAAAAGTGCATTTTAAAAAGGGACCACCATTGCTATTTTGTTGGTACGTGCATAGGGTTCAGAAACCAACGCTATTTCTTTGTTTTGAACTTTTATGCTGCATGTCTTGGCATTTTTTCATTTTACATCACACTTAAATATCTGCAGGCGTTTTATTGGCCGAATGCGTATTCATGGACTGACTTTTTTCCGCCATTAGCATTTTTCCGGTGGCTGACCGGAACAGGAAATTTAAGTCTTCACATTGTTATTCTTATAACTCATCTTTACAACGAATTTGTGTTTGGTCTTCTAGGATCAGTTTACTTTATATCTCAGACATTTTTAGTTATTAAGGGAATCACACTTAACGAAATGACCAAAGAGGCCAGAGTAAAAAGCAACAATACAATCAACCATAACTTCCGGTCAGTGTTCGGCGACTTTTGGTTGCTCAATTTCTTCTTTCCGATGATAATTTTATTTAAACAGAGAGAAGATGGATACAAATGGGAGGGTGTGAAAATTGATTATAATAGAAATTATGATAGAAAAGGTTATGAATAAATTATGTGAAAATGTGTCGATTGTTTCATTTGGTGTGTTAACTTTGATACTGAGCAGGATATCAAAGTAAGGACTTTGTAATCCTTGTCACAGACTGACGGACAAAGCAGTGACATGGGAGCATACATATTGCCCAAAAGGTGTACTCAGAGTTGAACGTTGTAAATACATTAATGAGTAACAAATTTCGTTTTGCATTTTATACTTGTTGCATTTGAATAGTAACACATTTGATTTTCTGGCCTTTTATAGCTTTCTTATGGTGTGGATATTTGTCCGTTGTTGAAGTCCATTGGGCAATCTGTAAATGTTTGTAATAACTTCTAATATTATATAACCGCCTCCGTGGTGTAATGGTAAGCGTGCGCGCCTTGAGTTGCGGGAGGACGTGGGTTCGATCCCGACCGGGTCAAACCAAAGACATTAAAATTGGAATTTGCTGCTTCTCCACTAAACACGCAGCATTTAGAAGTAAGAGCAAAGACTGGTCGGCCTAGATTTAGAATAATGTGTCTGGATAAAGTGGCACGTCTTCCTGTGTGCTGCTTTTGTGAGCTCGTGCACTAGAACATTAAAAATCCGGCTTAATGTTACGGTCTAGTAAAAAGCAGGGTTCATCATTAATATGCATTCGTCCTGAATATGAACGGAATATTTGCCGCCGCTGGTCGTTTAGCAGCATTCAATTAATCAAACTTATATTATTACTATGGTTAAAATTAAATCATATGAAAGGAAACAATTTAAAAAATGAAATAATGTTAGGTTATGAAAGTTTGTGTGTTTCCACATGAAAAAAAGTTAAAGTCTTGATACACATTAGAAGTCCCACGGTTTTAGAAGTCTTAATTCATGTAGGGTTAATACTCTTCCAGACGGATTGTGAGACTTTCAACATAAGTTTGTCTCCTTTTAGATTTCTGTTTCATTGAGATCAAATCTGGGAAATTTCTAATAATAAGAATTAATGTTTCTAAGACATCTCTGAAGACTGGATTGTGTCTCAAGATATCTGAACACACGGGTATTTATTGATTTACAAGGTACTGTTATGTATGCCTTGACCAATAAATAATTATGAATTGAAAACATACTCGGAGCTTTGAAACCTGGTCAATATCATCAGCGGCCTTGCAGTTGCCTTGGATGTGAAGACCACAAATGTAGCAAATGTAAAATAAAACACAGAAAATAATAAAAAAATAATACAGGAAGTCTGTCGTCATACATTGAAGTCTATGGACTACAGTTGCAAAAATAACTTTGAATATGACGTTATATGATAGATACGTATTTTTTTTTTGGTCGAGAAAAGATGGCGTCACGTCAAATTAGCCAATCGAGACATATAGAAGACGTCGATGGTGACCTGGGGTTATATTTAAAGTGAAGACTTGCGAAACGAAAAATATTTCCCCAGAATCCCAGGTTAGCTCGGATAAAGGGTGTTTTATTGCCGAACGGTGTGCAATAATTTGCACAATATTATAGAGTTTGGGGGGGGGGGGCAGAATATGACCGGTTTCAAACTTGCTTGCAAATAAACAAAACCTTTCTGAAGCCAATTGAAAAACTCGTAAGTTTCTACAAGAAAAAACAAGACCAGTGTGTATTCTGTAAGAAGACAAATTCTCGCCACGAAAAGAGTCGCTATCAAATGTACACTAGAATTAATCTGCAAATTTTTTGTTATAAATGAAAAACGTCTAATGACATTTTAATCGTATTGTGCATATCTGAAACAATATAATATTTTTTGCAGAAATACGAGTATTTATTTTAATATGTGAAAGGCCAGTCAATAGAACATTTTCTGTTTCAGTATATTTTTATATTAAATTACAGCGAGTTTATCTTTCCAGTATTCAAACATGGTCGTTTTAAAAGTAAGCAGAGCAGTAACAATTTTACTTGGACAATTCAATAAAATGAATTTTGAAATTTGATTTGAATAGCACTTATCAATACACATTTTATACACGGAAAACAAACAAATTCGGTATAGGGATGCAGGATTTGATGATTCATGCTCCAAAACGGTTTGCAATTTTTGCAAATTCGTCTGTAGTAATTTTGCAGGCAGTTCTTTTCGATTGTTGTAGATATTAATTTGCAAACTGTTAATAAGCAAGCTGCGGAATCCTAGCATGCAAAATGCTAGATCATTACAGTCTAAGAGATGAAATAGGGCCGATTTCCCATCTTGATCGACTATAGAAGGATCGGCCCCATTTTTAAGAAGAAAGTCTATTTTCTCGCCATTTCCTGCTCGCGCTGCCACCATAAGCGACGTCTGACTACACTTGTTAGCCGTGTCGACTGGAATTTGTCTTAGGACTTTTCCCAGAAAACTAAAGTGTATCTGTTCATTCTGACAAAGAAAATGCAAGATTCCGTTTCCTATTTTGTCCACGGCATTTTTATCTGCTTTCGTTCGAAATAAATATTCCACCATCATGCTGCTTCCGACTTTGGCCCCCAACAACACAGGTGTTAATCCATACTCATCAGCACTTTCAATATCCGCTCCAGCTTCGACTAGCATTTCAAAAGCAAGATTTAATCCCTTTTTAGCACAGAAATGTAAAAGTGTATGACCCTCAACATCAATAAATTCTGACGGGTTCGCCCCATACTTGAGTAACACTCGAAGACAGCATACAGAATTTTCATGTAGAGCCTTAATACGCTTTATAAATTGTTCTTCTTGGCAGTCGCCATTATAAAGTTCTGTGGCATTCACCCTTGGCCAGTACAGAATACAAGTGTTAATCGGTGTGCGCCCAAATCTGACCCTAGCGCCAACATCAGCTCCGTATCTGCATAGTAATTCCATTATTTTAGGTTTACGAAACATGCAGGCTAAATGAAGAGGTGAAATTTTCAGGGTCGCTGTTACATCCTCGTTTTCGAATGCTTTGGATACGTTGTTTAAGTCCAAAATCCGGGTTTCTAGAATTTCCTGGCATACCGTTGTGTCGTTCCGTAAAATAGAGTCGTGAAGATTTTGCCAAGTATTAGCATTTTCAACAGCAACATTTCTCTGCTTGCTATGATCGCAGGGTTTTGTCAAATTAATAGCAGCAACCGTTCCATGGTTTGTACTGTAATTACACCCCATTTTGAAGGACAATCATAAGGACGTCACAATTTCAAAAGGCCGCCAAATGATTTGATAATATCTGACGATGGTTTAATTCCAGGGTTTCGCAGGAAAAACAATTTAAAATCTGCTACGGTTTATAAAGGTTGAAGGCGCATAAAAACGTAGGAAGCAATACCAGAGAAGCTGCCAATTTATATACTACTCGTATATCTTACGTGAGTATAACTATCTTACACCAGAATTCATGGATTCTATGTCGGCCTCTGCTTAATTTTAGTCCATCTTTTTTATTAGGAAATTGTGGTATCTTCTTAAGCAAGTATGCACAGCGAAAGCTAAAATAATATCCCTAACCAATTGATATGCAATGAGACCAGGTGCCTGTGTGGCCGAGTAGTCTATTGGTAGTCCAAACAAACAAACAAAAAATGTAACGTGACTAATAGCCCTATATACATTACCATCTACAATTCTTTTATTCACCAAACAACGGACCACAGAGAAACAAATTTAGTGGCTTCGTATCAAATCGCTGGTTCTCAACCGATATTGGTCGCCATTTTAAAAAATGTCGCTATATCAAATAAGACAACCATCGTTCGTCAACAAAAATGATTTTGTATATAGCTAAAGAATAAAAATATAGAATAAATGCTGGAGAGAAAGCATCACAATACACATTTGGACTGTATACAAATTTATGAAAGATCGTCCCCGAACAAATCTGGATTTATTTTAACCATTTTCATCAGGTATGCATGGGATATTTCAGTTAATCCTATATGAAATAATTAAAACAGCAAATAACAGAATTTGTAGATCAGTACATATTTTTTTTTTAAATCATATTGCTAATGTAATATAAATATTATTCGTATATTTATAATATGATATCTATATTTATATGTATTATGCTCGGAAACGAGCCCTAATTTGGTACAATAAAGTATTCGTATTCGTATTCGTAAAAATTGGCCCAATGTCAGGAAAGCGATACAGGCTCAGCTTCTGAAATCTAGTTCATCAAATCTTGACATTTTTTATTCGATTCGTTTCACTTTGAGCTTTCAATAGTATGCCAGCGGATTTTCTCTATATTCCTTACAGTTTTTGGAAGATAAATAAGATAAAAGTGGCCACATACTTAATGTGAATGTCCCCCAAGCCAGGAACCTGTAGTCCAGTGAAAAAGTCGTTGTTATTTGGTCAACATTATTCAATAGATTAGGTCGATTTTCACATTTTGTTTTGTTTTGTTTGTTTGGATTTTTTTTTTTGGATGGGGATGGGCATTTTACAGCTTCCGTTATGGTATGGACTCCGGTTCATGAATGGACCGTAATAGGACCTGTAGAAGTTAACGTTCAACTGTCATTTGGTGGATGGATCATGCCACATCTCCTATTTTTAGAATAATTTTTGCAATGACATTGTTGATCAGATTTTTCTCGACCCATTTCTGGATCAGACAAAATTAAAGAAAGTTACACGTAAGTGTCAGGTAATATTTTATTTTGTTTGTGCTTAATAAATGTCATTGTATTGTAACTGGATTCGACTTCGATCACTGCTATCAACAAATGACCATACAGTGCATAAAAATACTGTTTTGTGATACATAATGCATAATTTTAGGTTCTGTACGATATGATAGTACATTGATTACAACTCTTTCTTGACTGTTAAGTAACTATTTATTTCTATATAAACGTAGCGAGCCTAATTTCCCACAACCAAGTTTAATGATTAAAGAATTATGACGTAGCACGAATAAAACAACTGCAGTTGTAAATCCCAATTCTTAAAATTTGACGAGTCGATCAAATATTTTAAGTATTTTTACACGGAAATACAGAACAAAGTCCATGTTTTATATATTTTGCAACATGATTGGGTTGTTAAAATTGCACAAGTTATGCATTGTAAACGATGTCAGTGCATGAGGTTATCTAAGCCGTATCTTTTCGCCTAATTAGAAAGTATTGTTAATGTATTATTTTGATAAACGGGTATCAACCTATATGGGTCAACAGGTTTAAAATTTACATAATTTGTTACTGACATATACAAAGGCTGATAATCCATCGAACAGAGGGGAGAAATCCTCAAGAGTGATTTACGAAGGTGAAAGACGACGATTTTTTGTCGTAAATCAACCGTGCTGTAGAATATATAAAAAGAGCAATTGCTCACACACAACACGCACTTTTATCCAGATATATCCAGTTCTGTGAAAAGGAAAGTGTTTTATTTGTGACTGATTAATAAACAGACAAAAAGTGGTGAAATGGAAAAAGAGATATTTACATTCTTAATAACTTTTTTGTGTGCCGTCCATGCAGACAGAAAGCCAAATATTATCTTCATTGTCGTAGATGACCTAGGTATGTGGATTAAATTTCATTCATTTAAATGAAAGCTTATTATTATATTTAGAAAACTTTATCTGATTATTAAAAATATGTGAAATTTTGAAAAATCACATAAAATGACAGCAAGTGCCCTTTTTAAAGACACATATAAATATCATATGTTTTTTTTTTCCGTTTTCAGACTGAATGGATCTATATAAACAATTATCATTACATTTTACTTATGAAGTACACTCCAAGAATAAGGCTATTGTGTTAATTCTATGAACAACATATGACAATGAAAAAAAAAACGCAAAGAAAATAATACGTAATATAAGGTTATTGTTTCGTCAACAAGCCGCGAATCGAATAATTTTTCATCGAAAATATTAGATAAAATTAAAAGAAAGCACGATTTAATAAAAATTTCAGTCAGATATCAATGATATTAATTTGTATTTACCCGGGCATTCCCACAGACCCTCATATATATTTTATCTATTAAAATGTTACATGGATTTTAATGTGCAAACAGCGAATTTGAATCACTGTTGAAGCGCACGTCTGTCGTAATATAATTTAGTCATCTGTTCTATATAAAAACGTTAGAAAATACGTCAAATTGCACTATAGCAACAATATGCTAAATTAACCGTGGTTTGTTGATATTTAGGGTATACATGGCACGAGAAATATGTCGGTTAAACAGAGAACATTGCCCGTATTTCATCTTAATTACGCCCAAGTGCTCTCTTTTGAACACCCATTTCATTTGAGATTCGGTCGAAACACAAGTGTTATAAAGCGTTTATCGTTAATATTTTATCACTTAGCGTTTTAGATTGACCTGGAAACTAAAACGTCTCGACCTATACTAGTTTCGAGACATCAAATGGGTTGGGGGGGGGGGGGTATATAACTATAGGGATTTATGAATCTCGACCATAACAGGATATTCTGTGAAAACCGAACAAGAAGCTCATCACATTAGATTTTACTAATAAAGATATACTTACCTTCAACTACTTAAAAATAAAATTATTTTCAAGTTATTGCAATTTTCGTAAAAATTTAATTTAAACATATAACTTTGCTATGCGTACTACTACCAGGCAAACTCAACGTCGTCTTCGGTTTCCACGTTTTAATTTCGACCAGACTATATAGGTAGTTAATGACTACTGGACATTAAAAAAAACCAGATTACATTTATACAGATAATGTAAATAATTGGTAAACACATGTTACAGAACAGATGTAGAAACAAAATTAAACAGTTGAACATACTTCTAAAGTTACACTCATCGTTACAAAAGATTAATGCTCGAGGATTAATGTCACTAATCCTGGCTTGATAAAGTCAATAACCACAAATAGCCAAATGCATTTAAAAGTTAACAACCCTTTGAAAGTATCATAAATAAGAAAAAAACCTTTCGACTACCAAAATATTCATTTCTCATTAAGACATATCTATATAATATTCAAACTAACATATTAGACTTTGTGAATGTTAATTTGTAGTATGAATACCATTGAAAACGATTATCATTATGTTATGATCTGTCCTGCTTAAAGACAATTTATACACGTTTTCTTGACAATGTTTGAACATAAAACGGCAAGTAAGTCCATTGAAGAATTATAGAAAAACAAATCTTACATTTTTATAAAAATATTATCGTGTTTAGTTTAGCCTTCAACTTTCTCGCCATGGCTCAAAATTAAATGTTTAACTGGATTTGCATAAAATACGATTTTCAATGGCCAACAATAAGAGATTCTTCAATAAATTTAAGATAACGGTACTTTTGACATCTGTGGAATCGCCAGCCTGTATACTACAGACCACTTTATAGCCTCATTTTAATGAGTGTTACTTCTCTAATAAAATTTCTGTCAAAATTTTATTGCAAACGCCAAGTATTTCACTTGCAAAAAATGTGCGTTATTGTTATATGAAAATGATGGAGATGATTTACATGTAAAGTAGACCACAAAAGCCTTGAATTGTGCGAGTTTTAAAAATGCATTTTGTTAAATAAATAAAACGCAGACTTCTTGTTTAACATGCACAATCATGCCACATCTCCTATTTTTATATGTTTAAGATTAAACACTGTTTTATTATCAAAGGAATACAAGTCTAAAATTTATTGCATTATTTTGGTACATGTAAAAAATTTATTGATTATTAAGTGCTTCTTAAACTGATCGTATATCACAAAACGATCAACATGACAAGTGTTTTATGTGCAAACGTCATACATGCAACATGCAACACATATATACATGTAATGTAAATGATTGTCGGTATGAGATTTTAATGGACCATTGAAATAAATTTTGACTGAAGCCGTAGTCTGAGGTTAATATCGGCTCTTAGTTGTTTTACTAAAAAATCAGATCAAAGTACTATATATGGTGGAATGGAAAGTGAGAATAGAAGCGAGTCGAAGTAAGAATGTAATGTGACATCGTAACGTTTCATTCGATAAATTCTTTTAGATAAAGTCATTATAACATATGCTTATTCAAACGTTCGATGAGGTATAATTAATTTTAGCATACAACTGGTAGCCCAAACATACATGCAGTAATTAAAAACATGCATAATCTCCAGAAATACTGAACAATAAAACATACTGCATCAATAATGAACTAACAATCTATTAAGCTCATTTGAGTGGTCAACACACCTTTAATTGCAAGGCTACATTTCCGACCCTACCCAACCAGCATCTTCTCCTGTGCAGTCAAAATTTCCCACCCTTAAGTTGTTCGGTCTACAGTCTATATATTGATTTATTAGTTGGAACTTTGTTACCGCCATGAGTGTGGCTAAATATTTCTCGCTTGACTTAAAACAGCAACCAATTAATTAAATTTTTAAGAGAATATCTTTTCAACAATCAATCAATTGTTTAAATGTTTATTCAAGGAATTAGTCTTACCCAGTGTACTTATCCATGTCATTTAAAGGTTAATTCAAAGAAAACCTTCTCTTGCTACATGACAATTAAACTTGTTACATTTTAGGTTGGAACGACGTCGGATGGAGAAACCCAGAAATGAAAACCCCAAATATTGACAGACTAGCTAAGAATGGGGTGATATTGAACTCCTCTTATGTTAGTCCTACTTGCACACCGTAAGTACGGTTCTAGGGTTATATCAGTAGTTCTATGTGTACCTAACATTTCCATTAAAAACAGAGAAAGGAGATGTGGTATGATTGATTATAAGACAGAAATAAGATTTAGTGAAAATTGAAGTAAATGGCAGAAAATTGTGGTTCTGAATTAGGATCACATTACGGGTTTTGTATAAAAGCTAGAAGCAGCCAAAGAAATAAGACTAATTCTATCATTGAACGCCCGACATAAAGAC
>JAULBM010010236.1:0-11702 GCA_032357055.1 Geukensia granosissima
ATACAAAGGCAGAATCGCACAAATAAATTTATAAAGCTCGAAAATCACACTCCAGAAAAGCCTGACATAGAGTATAGTTGTCAGATTTGTTTGACATGAAATTCATTGAATAATGCTAACAGAAATTTGCTGTATTTGTTTAAATTCTAAACCATTGAAAATATGAAGAGGCTTTGAAATGTATTGCTCCAAGTAGTTGTTTCTACGGCTGGATTTAGCTGTATATTTTGATTTGTTTGTTTTTGAGTACTTTTTTTACTATGTATGGATTTCAGACTTCCTTTGTTTTCCTTCTGAAGCCACTGATGAAAGGTTATTCCTTGAAATGTGCATATAGTAAATCAAAATTCTCTATACTTGTATAAATATAGGAAATGTGGCATGATTGTTCATGAGACAGCTGTCCACCAAATAACAGTAGAATATAAACTTCTACTGAACCCATTATTTTGCATCATTGGTAAACCTGTATTTAAAATAAACACTAATAAATTTGATTCATCCTAAGATTTATTTCACAAGGTAGACCAAGAAAATAAACTTATTGTAAAAGTATTAGTATTCATGGATTGCAATTTTTGCAGATTTATTCTTCTGTATATGTTCACAGATTGTATTTTTCATGAATACTAAAATGTTTAGGTAAATTTTAGCATTTTACTGTACATATTTTCTCGGAAAGGTTAAGACCGTGAAGATAACAAAAATTAATACACAGCGAATATTACTGATTTTAAAGTATTTCAAAGATTTCTGATAAATTGGATGGTTTTAACTGATCTTTATTTTTTCAATTTGTTCTGCAACTCTTGTGTGTTCCCATTATCAGGTTTTCATAAACAAAGGGTTACTGTTGTCATTGATGCAAATAACGATGAACCCAGTCAAGGTTCTCCATAATAAATTTGTAAATCCCTATTGTATCCGTGTATCTCAATAGAAAGGGGCCGCTCGGATTGACATAACCATGATTAAAAATAATTGATATGATGACAGGTTCCAGCCAATAGACAGAAGGAGCATACATTTCTGGATCACCTGACTACTCATGTTTTATAAAGAAGTTGAGAGTCTAAACTTCTGTTTTGCCTTTAAGTTTTGAAGTAGTATTGTCTTCGTGCATTTCTAACTTATATATTCCTTTTTGGACTCGATCAAGTCCTGACCCAATTATTTTTGTTACTTTGGTATATATCCTTCATCCAAGTTAGGGTCAGTCTGTCAAAAATATGTCATGATTTCGCAGATTGCTTTCTATCATTGACCCTTTTTTTAAAAACCTCGGTCAAGTGGTATTTTTTGGGGGGATTGGTGGGTTAAGATTGGTGAAAATGGTAAATTTTCTTAAGTTGTTAAAGGGTTGTGTTGACAAGAATGTTACTTACTGAACCAATAGTTTCTCAATGAAAGAATAAAGTCATCACTCATGAAATTTTTCCATCGCCATCATGATTTGGTTGACCGATACGTAATAGTCATTTCCCAAATGACAATATATACATGTATTTTCCACTGTCATGACAACAAATCCGTTGCTATACCGGTTGTGAATTAACAACGATTTGAATTATACACCTACTGTGTACTGAGCAACACGACGGGCGCAACTAGTGGAGCAGGAGTTGCAAACTCTTCTAGAGCACCAGAACACACCCTGGTTCTTGTTGGGTTCGTGTTACTCTAGCTTAAGTTTTCAATGTTGTGTTGTGCGTACTATGTTTGTTGTCGTTTCTTATTTGTTGGTCATGGTATTGTCTGTCTTTTCTGTCTCGCCTTTTTTTAAACTGAATTTTGTTCATTTTTTAAAAACCTTAAAATTGTTTAAAAAATTGTTAATTTATGGAAATTCACTTTGATTTTTTTTCCTTGCAGAATTAAACTTTTAAATTTGAGTCCAACGGTTGAAAGTTTAAAAGATCAACGTTTTAATTTTTTGACCCATAACGTCGCATTATCAGCTGTTCTATCATTAAAAATTTGCCATTTTTGTTGGTTTACCATTAGGTTTTTAAAAAACTTAATAGCTTTGTCAACTTTTAATGGGTTTTTATGAAACTTTCTCATAAGCCTCTTAATGATGTAAAGTATATATCCAGAATGAAATCTTGAAAAATATTCTTTTCTGTATTTTGTTAAATATTTGACTTAGTTTTATTTTAGCTTTTTAGTTAGTTAACCCTACAGTGCATGGCTTAAATATTATGGAATTTAAATTATCTTGAAATTAAGATAATCTTAGAATTAAGATTTTTTAGTTATCTATTTTTAATCATAATTTCAATCATTAAACACCAAACAAATAAATGCTTTCAAAGCATGACTGAACGTGATAATTGACAAGTCACTGTCGTTTTTCATTGTTTTATTATATCCTAGCTTGAAAAGGGTTGCACATAGTGGTCGTGTCGTCATTCCTTTCGTACATTCAATTGTCTGACGTTGCCGATCTCTTGTCCGCCCCTAAAATATTTGAATCAAATTCAATGAAACTTTTAAAGAATACTTTAAAGGCAGTTCCATTGTGCACCTTTCATTTTACGTTTCAATCAAGACATTTGGGTTCCATATAGTTAGATGTAGACTTTGATGACGGGAATGGGATCTGGGTGTAACATTTTGTGAGCTCACCGCTAAGGTTCTCTAGATTATGCATGAATTTATTGTATGCAATGTACATTAAATTAAGTTCATATATATTAATGGTTTAAGACTATCAACTTTCTTCAAGGTTTCTATGTTTTAGGTGTTTAGATAACGCAGCTTATATACACTACGGTAAATTGAAAACCTCTTTTAATTAGTATAAAATGTCTTTTCATTCATTATTTTGCAATGCTATGAAATTACACCACATATGAATCAGATAGAAGTATTAGAAATGTGATTTCGTCTTTTTGTTTACTGAGTAACTCAACAGGGACATTATGGACAAGCATTGTTTTCGCTTCCGGAACACCGGAATTCGTCCTAGGTTTTGTAAAGTTCGTGCTATCCTAGCTTAGGTTTTCGGTGAAGTTTATTTGTACTATGCTTGTCTTTTGCTTCATTTTGTTGGCCATGATGTTGTCTGTCATCTGACTTCATATTTCTGTCAGCTTCTTTGGTGTCTTAGAATTCTTTTAAATGTCAAGTGAGATAATTCCTTCTTTTCATCACCCATAAAAATAGAACTTTCCTATATTGTTCGCTTTTTTCAGTAATCACAAAATTGATGTTTCAAGTTTAATGTTATTGTTTAATCTTGATGTTGTAACATGGGATTAAACATTTCGAATGTTGCAACTGGCATTAGCTTATTTGACTTCATTCCAAAATGCAGACAAAAATACCTGACCGATTAGTATGCCAAACGGTCCATGTTCGTAGAGTATCTCTACGCTTTTAAACATTTATTGAGGTTTTAGAAAATATGATTGTCAATGTTTCAACAATCTAAGATACTTTTATTTTGCCATTTTAGTTTTAAATATCGTCAGCAAACCCAGTTGAATAATGACGTGGTCAAAGCCCGCTTAACTGCATTAATCACATTTTCAAAACTACCTTAAAAATCGACCGAGAGGCATGAAAGGATTAGAAAAAAATCGAATTAACAACAATAAAATTAAATATATAGATCATTCATGCATTCTTTCTTAGATTGAATGTTTCTTGCATTTGATTAAGGCTTTTTCTTTCTGTCAATTTTCTTTTGGGGGTCATTTTCGCTTTTATCGCATTTTAAACTGTAACGCGAATATTGCCCCCACACGAATAGAAGATGTTACGACTTTACTATGGTAAGCGTAGATTTAAGTTTGGATTACTTGTTTATTTCTACCTTATTTCGTCGTCTTGAATTCCCTAGTGTAGATAAAACGGGAAATTATACTCTAAGGAATTATTATCAACCGGAAAGAATAATTTTGGTGGAATGAATTCACTGTTACACTTTCTGCGAAATTTAAACCCACGCGTAATCTCCCAATTCACAATTCGCAAAAAATATTTGGCATATATTGAAATCATTTCAGTGATTAGCATTTTTTACAAAGAACCTTACCCTTTTCCATTTTCCCATACATCATATTTGTTTTGATTCTGACAGAGATGTATAAATTTAAATGAGATCATGTTTCATTACATTACTGCTCATAGAACTCTGTAAACCGTTTCGACGACATAAAAGAACATATGGGTCTTTTCGATTGTATCATTTTTTTGGCTTATGGACGCAGTTCATTTTGAGCCAGCAATCAATTCGATTAAATTTATAACAAGCATGAGAAATTTGTATTACGCACATCGTTGTCAATCAATATGTTTTTCCTTTATAAGTTATTTCTAGGATTATAGGAACTTAATTGCATGTCAGGGTTGCAAAACTTTTTTGAGCAGTATATAAAGGTATATGTCGGAACATAAAATGTGTGTATCTATGTTGACAGTTGTTAGCAGGTAGTAAAGATAGTTATTAGGTGATATATGAATCACACAAAAAAACTGCTATCAAAAGTTCACAAGATCACAGTTAAAAAATTTGCATGCATACTCACCGTAAATAAACGTCAGATATGAAATTGACATTTAATGTTTGTGTTAGTGTGTGTTTGTCTCTTTCAGAATATATTTCCTGATACATGCTTTAAATTTCATTATAAGAAAGGACTTTTTGGTATCATTTTCCATTTGCTCATTTACAAATATATAATTTATTTTCCCTTTGCAAGTAAAGACACTAAATATCTGTTTTTAAAATTTTTGAAAATGGTAAAATAAAGAATGAAAAGATATGGGGTAAATGTTAGAGAGACCCAACGCCAACTATGAGAAAAAACACAGGTAAATTCCATATGCCCAATCTGGGCGCTCATTACAGTTTTTGATGACTATAGTTTTAAATTTATTTTCAACAGCCTTTTTCAAAATTCATCTCCCATGCAGGTGAGAATATTTATTAATATTGACGAGGATGTCAACATGTTGAATATAAAAGTTATTTCCGGTTTTTGACAGAAATATTTCATTTATAGACAAGTCTGTGGTTTTATTAATTAATATCGAAAACAATGGACCGGTTTGTTTCGTAGTTCGCATAATTAACAAAGTGTTAAAAATCGATGTCATAAACTATGTCGAATCAGAATTATCATTCAATTATTCTATATATGAAATAAAATTAATTTTATTTTCTTACATGTTTAAAGGATGCCCCATAAGCAAGGTTAGTGAGTTTATCTCTGTTGTGGTAGATTAATTATTTTCAAAATACTAACCATACAAAAATATTAACAAATGGTTAAAAAATTAAAAAAAAATATTGTTATTTATTGGCGATTTACACCTACCGAGATTTCATTTCATGAAGGGTAAAAAATCAAAGTAGGAAGAGTAGCTACCCAACCGTTTTAATTAGAAGGGTAACTGTTAGAATTTATTTGGTACAAAAATTTTAACGAACGTGCCAGAAGTTATATGTTTTTTTTTCAAAACATACCCCTAACATATGAAAGTTACCACCCACTCCATATAAGCCTCGATTCATATCTGCTTCTATTATATTCACTACCACTAATGTCGCAATTGTATTAACTATTGCAATTAACTACGATTAAGGCAACAACCATTTTCTTATCTGGGGGGACCTGGGATTTTTTTGAAAAAAAATATTTTAATGGCCTAGCTGACAGAAAAAATTGTAGACTAAACATTGTAGTTGAAAAAAAATTTATGCTGCCACCTGCAAGAAAAAACTAGATGTTCGAAACACTTAGTGATCTGGGATTGGGTTGCATGGATATAAAAAAAGAGAAAAAATCGCGTTATCTCGAAAATGTCATGGTAGGAAAAAATTTTTTGCTTTCCTTCTCACAAGAAAAAAAAGTATTTTATCGGGGAAAAGTTTTGAAAATTTTTTTATAAACACAATGAAAATCCCAGCCCCCCCCATAAGAAAATGGCTGTTGCCTAAAACACTCATTGTTAACTTCTGTAATAAATGTTATGAAAATTCATTGATCAACTACTTCTGGTGTGTTAAATAAGTCACTAGATGTTTTAGACAAATTGTTTCTTTTCTACACAGTTACGTTTTTCTATTCTCTAAACCACTCTACCACATAAGGTTATCTATGAAAAGTTTTCATATCTAATCAATTTATCATTGAAAAAGTCTGGTTGTTCTTACATATACTGCATATAATATCTTTTTAGCGAAAAATCTTATAATAAAAATACTTGTTGGACGTCATCTGACATGAGTACAGAGGTTGAATTTCTTCTCGATAATACTTGTGTACAATTTGACAACACGATCTATTGGCATATCAATTGTTATGAATCACAATTTATGATGAACAATGAGACCCAACAAAACAGGATTTAGTTGGCAAGTTTAATATTTAGATGATGTTTTAGCTTTTAATAACCCAGAGTTTCAAAAATTTGCGAAAGAAATTTATCCTGAAGAACTTACCTTAAATAAATCTAGTATATAAAGATAGTACTCCCGATTTTAGATTAAGATTGCAATTTGAACAGGGTTGTTTTGTGCCCTAATATTTATGATAAAAGGGATGGTTTTTTTCCCTATAGATAACTTCCGTTTCTTAATGGGTCGTGACTTTGGCTTCTTCGTATGGGGCCAATATTTCACAACTAATTCGGTTTTCCCGTGTCTGCACCAAAATATCTGATTTCATGATCGCAACCTACATCTGACTGGTAAACGTTTGCAACAGTCATACAGATATCACAAGCTTCTAAAGTATAAACAAAAATTCATAACCGTTACAAAGGTTTAATACTAAAATAAAGCTGTTAGCAACCTTTTCTTTTAGCATACGTTTTTATATGTAATTATGCGATACTTTGTTTTATTTGATGTTGGTCTTAACTGTTTGTTTTATTGTTAGATATACGCAGGTTCTCGCCACGATTTGACTGAAATACTGCCGACGTGGCGTAAAACAACAACAATCAATCAATCAATGCAAATGTAGAAGTTGACACGGCAAGGGATATCACATCCTCCATTCTATGGAAACATAACATGTAAAGCATATAAATTAAAAAGTGATCTATTGAATCTCGCTGTTCCGTCAAACAAAAATATCCAAAAAGGTTACAAGTTCGACGTTGTAGTCAAGACTTTAAAACTGTTTTTTCTTGTAACTTATAACTTTCTTACAGAAATAATGAAAAAAATGGGAAAAACATCCATCATGTCTTTCTTCACGTTTATTGATTACACAATGTTACATCCTCTGACGTACTGTTTGATGACGTCTCGTGTTGAATGGCTTGATGTTTTATCATCAGTAATCTCGCCCTGTGCTTGCTTTCATTAATTGCATTCATCACTTTTGGATTAGTATATTTATTGTAATTCAGGACCTCCCTAGTTTGGTTGACTGTTTGATTTGCATAGTTCGTCTGTTACTGCTTTTGTTTTTGTTTTTTTGGTTTTCCCTTTGGGAGAGGGCTAGATACCCGCTGTTCTAGTTTAACCCACCACATGTCTCATGTGCCTGTTAACCCACCACATGTCTCATGTGCCTGTCCCAAGTCAGGGAATTGTGGTCATTAGATCATTTTATTTTTGTTTTTTTTGTTACATGAAAATTTTTGATAATATACAGGCGAGAGCAGTATTATATTACGTATTCACGGTTTTTATTTGGATTTGGAGCGATTTAGAGATTTTCTCAATGAGTTGTATTTTACACTTGTTGAACGCCTTGTGGAGACCTCTAGGTTTGTAAATTCCCTGTTTTTCTCGTGGTTGAAGTGCAGTCTCTGTGGCATTTACCCCATATCTTTTCATTTTCATGTTTTTATAACTAGTGAAATGTCATGCGATGACTGTCTCATGGACAATCATTCACATCTATTTTTATATGCCTTAATTTAACCTGACTACTAGTCATATTTTGACTTTCATAGCAGCATGTCATGTTCATTTAAATGATCTTTTTCAAGGTCATGAATTTCTGGCTTTTAATTTATTTTTATTCGGTCTCTGATATCAGCAGTTATTTCTGATTGCGATATTTGCTGTTATTTTCTTCATCGAAACCAAATTTCAATAGATAATAGAGTACCAGCTATAGTAGACGTGATAGAGGTAGATTTATCCGATGCATTTTCATGAAATACATGTATTTTGTTTTTACAAGTTTCGGAAGAAAAACTTCTATGCATTTTCTAAATACTCTCTATGAAGCTAAAATAAAAAAGATAAAAGCTACCGAATAAATGTTGGAAAGACAACAGTCTATCCCTCATTTAATACTTATAAAATATGAAAAAAAAATAAAATAAAAATAACAAAAAAGAATCACGTGCATACAAAGCGCTTTTCTGGATTAATCTTAATCTAGTCTGTTAGATGTCAAACTGTTGAAAGTCAAAACTGCAAATGCAAATCCTGTGCTATTACGTCAAAATTAACAGAACGGTGCCGGTTCAGTGACTGCTGTTATTTGTTCATCACACAATTTTCAAAATTGTATTATGGCTTTATATGGATATGTCCTTAATGTTAACTAAAACTGGGAATTCGATTTAAAGAAAAAAGAAGAAAATGAATGTAAATAGCCATAAAAGTAATTAAAAATCATAAAATGTCTGAAAATGAGAACAAAAAGTGACAGGGAAATTTCCTTGTCGTTAAAAATATGGGAGAAGAAAAATATTCATTAATTGTCAAGTAAATAATGAATAATAAATAATAATAAAAGATAATAAAAAAAACACGAAACAGTTAGTGAATTTTTTATTACAAAGTTGAACAAGTTTTAAATAAATTACACGGATCATTTTATTACTACTGTCGTTCAACAAATTGGAATGAATGCAACTTTGAACAAAATGAAGTTTTGTTTGCAATGTAAAGAAGTCTAATAAGTGATTCATTTCATACATTAGAATGAAAATATATCGTCTAAAAATATGCAGAGCGTATTGAATCACTGTCCAATTATTGTCTCTATCATCAGAGAAAAAATAACAATCTTGTCATACTTTGTGATTTATATCATGCTCTATGCACATGTCAAGGATTTAAAATCTCTCATTAGAAGCATTAGAACCTTTACCGATGAAAGCCGAAATAAGTAAAAAAAAATAGTAGACAAAAGTGAGAATCAATAAAATGATCAAATTTATTGTGGTGCAAAAAGTATTTTCTAATACTAAATGATAAACAAAAAAGTCTAATTTTACCCATGTTAAAGATTTATCTCTCAGCATTTTAAACAAAACATAGGAATATCAAGATCCAAACATAGTTAAAACTCGAATAAAATCAAACAGACTTTGGATTGAATTATGGAAAATAAATCATGTAATACAAAGATAATCCTAATTCATGTAACAGTGCTTTTAATGCTCTTGTTTATTTCGAAGTCGCTGTCAGTCTTCTATTGATCTGCAGGTTACTGTATAGGAATACTTTATACTTGGATATTCTATAAGAATTTAACGAAACCTGTACAAAAATTTTGATATGATATCACATACCTCGTTCTATGGAAACATCACATATAAAGCATACAAATGTAAAAATGAGCAATTGAATCTCACTGTTCCGTTAAAAAATCATATCTATAATGGGTAAAAGGTTCGACGATGTAGTCAAAACATGAAAACTTTTGTACAGGTATTAATAAATTTATCGCTTCCTTAGACAGACATTAATAAATTTGCCATTGCATCCGTCTTGTCTTTCCTCACGTTTTTGACAACACAGTATTAAATCATCCGACATACTGTGTTTTAAGTCATCTTATGTTGAGATGCTAGATGTCCTTCTTTCATGACTCTCAACCTGAACTTAGATCATTCGTTTGAGATTTATCTCATTTTGTATTTATTTTTGTTAAGTATAGGTACGCTCAATTGGGTGAATTTCATTGTGATTTTTATAGTCCGTCTGGTACTGCTTCTATTTTCTTTATTTGTTTTCTCGTTGATTAAGGATAGGGGTTCACTTAACTAGCTTAACTCACCACATGTATCATGTGCCTGTCTCAAGTCAGGAATTGTGGTCATATATATATTTGAGTCCAGATAATTAAATAAAATTTTTTTTGTAAAGATGCATGATTAGAATAATATTGAGGAACTTTGCCAAAATTACCACTACTAGTTGTGATTGTTTTGAGTCCAGTGTAGAATACCCATGTGAGAGATCAGAAGTGCATAGTCCAATGAGACCAGACAAATTTGAAACAAGCTAAAGATAAAACAAAACAAAAGAAACTGAGGCTTGGAATCCAAGAACTCCTTTACAAAACAGGAGTGGAACCAGGTGCTCTAGAAGGGTAAACATCTCCTGTATTGCGCGCAACACCCGTCGTGGAATCCTTAAAAGTCTTATCCGGGTTAACGTTAATCCGAGATGATGTAAACTTATTTTTGTATTACCGGTAACAGGTCCATAACTAGTTGAGATACACTAAAAGTTTTTGTAAACATCTTAATGTACTTGATGACAGTACAAATGTATGTACATTATTAATATTTGACACGATTGATTGTAGAAAAAATATTCCGTATCGTGAATTTTCAATTAAAAAAACATTCCTAATTTGATTTGTAAATTTCCTTTGTTTTTCTCGTGCTTGGGGTGCAGTCGCAATATTTTTCATTTTCATACTAAATACATCAATCGATTTGTCTTGCACTAGATAAATCCGTTTATAAATATCTAAAAAATTGCAAAACCTTACACAAATATTAATCATACTGACATATGTAACATTATCTCGAAACTTTATGATTGAGGTACAAATAATAAAGATCGACATGCGATAGTTTGAGGAGATGTTCATTGAAAAGAATAAAAAAAAAACGAGAAGAACAAGTGCGAAAAGGGGTTTAATTAGAACTTGAATTTAAATAGAGAAAATATTTTAAATTTTGTAAGAGAGTTCGTGGATTCCAAGCTTTTGTTTCTTTTGTTTTCGTTTTATCTTTTGGTTTGTTTCGAATCTGTCTTGTCTCTTTGGACTATGCCCCTTTGATCTCTCACATAGGTATTTTACATTCGACTTATCTGAACTAAATGTAGCAAAGGGTACCTTTGAGTGCAGCAGTTTTGTCTATATTATTGTATAAGCACATCTTTTTGACAAATTTTTCCGAACATCTAAATCTTAATAGAAAACAAATGATTTGATTTAAGCGATAAAAACTCTAAAAATAATAAGTAATCATATGTAACAACGGCAACAATAAAAATTTGGCATTAATTAACTGAAAAAAAAAGAAAATATGCGAATTTATTTGGTATGTTTGAAGGAAGTAGCTGGTTAGAGGAAGACCATGAAAAATATGATTAAAAGCGCAACACTTTGCAATACAGTTATCAACATAAAAGCAAAATAATGTATAAAATAAAAAAACATCGTGCAACTCTGTAACTAAAACAGTTTTATTATTGGTTATTATACGTCTCTAAAAACCATTTTTGTCTGAATCAACCACATCACTTTTTTTACTGATAATATCCATAGGGCAAAAGTTTTTTTTTCAAACAAATACACTGAAATATTTTACCTTCTTTTAAAACACAAACTATTATACCAGTAGAGTGTAGTATTAACTTCTAAGCAAAATGTCCAGATTTTCTTCATGAATTTCAGTGAAAAAATACAATAAGATTAATTGGCAAGTAGAAAGTAAAATATGTATTGCGCATAAATACAAAGCATAACTGA
>JAULBM010010247.1:0-11702 GCA_032357055.1 Geukensia granosissima
AAATCTTCTCCTCTGAAACTTCTTTGCCAAAAGGCAGGTGAGCGATACAGGCTCAGCCTCCTGAGCCTCTAGTTTTTATGCCATCAGTGGCAGTGTCATTTTTCATAGATAAGTATGTTTTCCCTTCTATTATTAGGATTCATTTGAAATTTTATCACAAAATATAAAAGATGTGATTGTTTTAGGATGATTTAGCCCTGTGCATTTTTAGGGGTGAACCAATTGTGGATGTTTCAATTTTTAAATATAAGTATGTTTTTTGTCCAATTTTATTGGGTTTTTTCTTTGTATTCCCATGACAAAGTCAAAATAACAAGCCACATGGGTTATGATCAATCTCTTACCATTGCTGAGATGAACAGGACTAAATGGTGTTGACACCCTAGTTTTTGAAATTTTTTGATTTCTCATCCGATTTTGATGTTTTATTTTCAAAAGATTCCTTATGAATTTTGAACAAAAGTAAATCAAAACATTTTGATAGCATTTCTTTATTTTCTTATAAAAGATGTCAAAGTGTAATAAGAGGGAAATTTGCAGGATATGAGAAATTTTTATTTTCATCTGATTCTGATCAGGGTTTTTAAGCTCACCTGGCTGATGACGTCGTCTGCGTCGTTGTCATCAGCATCGTCGTCTGTTAACTTTCACATTTTCATTTTCTTCTCTGAGACCACTGAACAGATTTCAACCAAACTTGACAGAAATGTTAGGCAGGTAGTCCTTTACCAGATTTGTGAAATAAATGCAGATTAAAAATTCAACTTGGCCACCAGGGCCAATTATGTGTTCTGATTGGTCCAAATTTCAGACATCTTCTTGTCAGAAACTACAACTTGATCCTGTACTCAACTTGTGAATCGTTTGCCGATCGGAAATTCAAAATGACAGCCATGACGAAACATAGTTTACTATTGGACCCTATGGGAATTTCACATTTTCATCTTCTTCTCTGAAACTGCTGAACAGATTTCAACACAACTTGGCAGAAATGTTAATGTGGTCCTTTGCCAGATTTGTGAAATTGGTGCCAGTACAAAATTCAACGTGGCCACCAGGGCCAATTATGCATTCTGATTGGTCCAAGTTACAAACATCTTCTTGTCAGAAACTACATAGTGGATTGGATTGTTACTTTGCAGAAATGATTGTTAGATGTCCTTTACTTAACTTGTGAATTTTTTGCCAATTGGAAATTCAAAATTGCCGCCCTTACGAAACTTAGTTTAACATTGGACCCTACAGGAATTTCACATTTTCATCTTCTTATCTGAAACCACTAAGCAGATTTCAACACAACTTGGCAGAAATGTTAGGCAGTTGATCCTTTACCAGATTTGTGAAATTGGCGCAGATCCGAAATTCACCATGGCCGCCAGGGCAAATTATGTGTTTTGATTGGTCCAAATTTCAAAATTTCAAACATCTTCTTGTCAGAAACTACAATATGGATTGAATTGATACTTTGCAGAAATTATTGTTAGAAAAATTAGTAGTGAATCATTTGCCGATCGTAAATTCTAAATGGCCGCCATTACAAAACTTGAATTAACATTGGACCCTATGGAAATTTCACATTTTCATCTTCTTTTCAAGAACTGCTTTACAGATTTCAACCAAACTTGGCAGAAATGTTAGGCAGGTGGTTCTTAACCAGATTTGTAAAATTGATGCTTATTGGAAATTCAACATGGCCGTCAGTGCCAATTATGTGTACTGATTGGTCCAAATTTCAAACATCTTCTTGTCAAAAACTACTAAGCGGATATAATTGTTACTTAGCAGAAATGATTGTTAGATGGTCCTGTACTTAACTTGTGAATTGTTTGCTGATTGGAAATTCAAAATGGCAGCCATGAGGAAACTTAGTTTAACATTGGACCCTAAGGGAATTTCTTATTATCATCTTCTTTTCAGAAACCAGTATTGGACTACTACATTGTATTATGTTGAAAAACAAGCAGACAATTATCAAACAATGTGTCCAATCAATTTTGGATGATAAATGAAAAAGTTTCAAAAATTTGGGCATGGCAAATTTCACCCCATTGTAACTCAAAAACAGTTAAGAGATAGAGCATGGCGGGAGGAGTCCATTTGATAGTTTTTTTACAAGGAACACAATGAAAAAACCCCATCAAAATCTTTGTTCACATTAACTTTGATTCAGCAACTCTAAGCCAGGTGAGCTATCAGTCAGTCTCCTTGGAGCTTCTGGTTGCATTTAACAGCTTAGGAGAAAATATCAATGGTTTTTCTCTATCTCTTTCAAATTTCAAGCTAAAAGGGGTGAAAGTGGGGTGTTGAGGGTTCAACATTATTTAAATTGAAAATTTAGATTTTCATCCAACTTTGATCGATTTTCATTCATATGATTCCTCATGAAAAAATCCAACAATAGTTACTCCAAATCTTTTTTGGTGGCTTTTTACTAATTTTTTTTATTGAAAAAGGGGTCTTATGTTAGAAAAAGAGAATTTTGCAGAAGATGAGAAATTTTTATTTCCCATCCCCATCAGATTTTGATTGGTTTTTTTTTTTATTTACTAGTAATTCTTTTCAGTGTGAGCAGTCAGTAGTATGTCAATTGATTTTCTCTGTCTCTTGCCATTTGAAGGTAAACAGCAAAAAACGAAAATGGCACTTGACATGGAAAACTGTTATTTTCATCTTATTTTAATGTTATTATTTTTCATTTGTCTCAATGAGGGTTAAAAAGGATATGTCATTTTTCTGTATCTCATATGATTTTCAAGATAAAAGAGGTCAAAGTGGGCAAAACTTCAGTTTCATGTGATCTGAGAATTTTTTTTTCATTTGATTAAGATGAAGGTTTTCCAAATCATTCCTTATGAACAATGCAACAAATATTAATGCCAGTTTCAAGGATAATCTGGTGAAAATGATCACTGATCCATTCGTATTACTGTGTCCAGCACTTGACTGTGACCAGCACATTACTGTGTCCAACACATTATTGTGCCCAGCAAAACACTGTGTCCACACTTCCCAAATTGTTTGTTTGTTCATCTTCTACATGTAAACATGCTGTCTTATCATGCTGAGCTTTTGAAGCACCTCAGTAAAGTTTGCACTTGAGTTGAGAACATTAGAATTGAGAATAGTGGTTAACAAACAATGTATAGTGTTAATCATCAGCTAATGATTTCTCTATAATTTATATAGCAAAAAGCATCTGTTGTGGTTTTTCTTTGAGACGAGTATATTGTCATGTCCGAATGAAATGTAAAGAATGTCATACAGAGACAATAAATCTTTTAAATGACATTGTTAGTAGGAGGTACAGTTATTAATCAAGAATTCTTTTCATTAGACCCAATTCATCGTGATGAACTTCTGAATTAATTACCAATGCGATTTGTAAATGCTATGATGTTACCTTACACGAAACCTGGAAGATGTCGTTTAATTGGATAGAATTAACAGGTGCTCTATTAAAGAAGCTCATTATCACTCTAGGAGTAGGAAATGTCTTCATTAAGACCAAAAATAAAAATATCAGGATCAGAACTATATATGGGGTGTATTGTGTAAAAATATAAGACTAATTTATCCAAGAAATTATCATCTGAATGTTTTCTTTCTGTAAAGATATCTATTTTTCAGTTTTGATTTAATTGAAATTTATAAACCGACAAAAAAGCTAATTAGCTTTAACAGGAAAAGTGTCAATAATGGATTGTAAAGTCAAACTGCAAAATTGCAAAACTTCGGAACCAATTTCAACAAAGCATTAGATTTATATTTTAAATCCTCAACTTCATTTTTCCATAACTTTATATAAATATCAGACATTCTCAGGTCTTCTAATCTTACTATCTAAGATTTTTAGAAGTATTTCTAGTTAATATTATGACTAGATTTATATTGCCATTAACACTTCATTGTTCTGGTTCTTTTACAGATTTTATTATGATGGTAGAAATGTTTTGCTCATTGGATCCACATCAACATTTTACCAGTATAAGGCAGAAACAAGTTATGTCTTAACTCTGGATAATGCTGATAAAAATTGAATACTCTTTAGTTACAACGACTATATGCAGGAGCTAAGAGATTGGTACAGATACTGTCATTTATGTGTGACATGGGCTTTTAACCTAGCAACCAAACTTGTAGGTCTACCATTGTCTCATTATTCCAACACTAAATGATTTCAGAAATACTTCTGGTAGTGATTGAAGGGAAGAAAAGAAGATCACCAGACCAAATGTAGGCTATTGTTTCTCATCCTAGGGTTGTTAACCCACTTTGGCCATGTGAGATTTTGCCATCACTTTTTATCTATTGTCCATGCCAACATCTGTTCACTTTTCATATTTCCTTCTCCCCTCCAAATCTATTAGGCTCAATGGAACCAAACTTATCTGGAATATTTATTGAATGGTACTTTATCAAACTTTAGAATTTGTTGTTGATCAGAAATACAAAATGGCTGCCAATACCAATAATTTGTTCTGAAAGACTGAAACATTGTAAATCTTTTTGTTAGAAAACGTGTTGGGTGGTCTTCTACCAAATTTTTAATTATTTGCTGTTAAGACATTCAAGATAGCTGCCTTAATCCAACATTGGACTGTATGGGAAAATACCTTTTAAGACATTTTCATCTGCAATAACTTTGCAAGTTGGCACCAAATGTGGTAGGAATGTTGTTAGATGACAATCTACCAACTTTCAATTTTTGTTAGTGGATCTAAATTAAAATATGGTGGACAGAGCCAAAATATGTTGTGAAATTTTTAAAATTGTTTTGTTAGTAACAGTGTGCTAATTCTTTAGGGCAATTTTCTTTAAGATCTTTTCATCTGTAATAACTTGGCCAGTTGCAGCAAAAATTAGTAGTCCTCTATAAATAGATTTTTACTGATAGGAATATAAATTTAGCCCCCTGTGCCAACAATGTGTTCTGATTGGCTGAAATTTTAAAATCTTCTCAAAATCTGCTAAGACATATTGAATTGTATTATTTTACAAATGGTAATTTAGTGAACCCCCATGTCTGGTAGGGATCATCTAAATAATCAATTAATAAAATAAAACAATTCAAGTCTGTTAACCTTGCAAAGATTTTGCCAATTGGACATTGAAGTTGGCCACCATAACCAGACATTATTTAACATGAGACCCAAAGAAAAATAATGTTGAAAATCTGTTTTTCTGAAATTAACCCTGCAAATTGGAAACAAAAGTAGGTGGAAGGGGCCTTGGGTGGTGGCATTTTGGAATTTTAATTGATGCAGTATCCAACAGCTCAATCAGACATGACCTACAATTGGTCATGTTTTAACATGCATTATTGATCAATTTTATACTTACTGGGGAATTGTCTTACCAAGTAGGTTATAAGGGCAATCAGCAGTCAGTATCAATAAAAGGAGAGCTCATGGCATAATCACATATTTAGGTCAAATACTCTTTTATATCTCCTATGTGCCTGTTGAATAGGGGTTTATACGCTGATCATTTGGTTAGGTGTCTGTTAGTTTTGCATTTATCTCCATTTTAATTCAAAAGTAAAAAACATTCCAGTTTCAATTCCATTTTATAATACTCAGATGATTGATGGTGACACGGTGTCCATTGGATACATATCAACTCATTTGTCATTAGGATATTAACATGGTATATAGTATTCTCATCTTTTACATTGTTTAATTGGTTTCCATGAATTTGCTGTGATTTTCTTATGTTAATTAATATTCCAAGTTGGACTAAAATATGGCAACATATTTTTTTAGAAAGTTTTACAAGGACCTTCATTGACCTAATGTAAAAATAGATGTGATTTTTACATATTAGAATTTGTTATAAAAGTGTATATGTTGTATAAATCAGGTTGTTGTTAATGAGAGGTTTAGTTAAACAGATCCTTTTAATACTGATTGTAAATTTGATTAAATTTTATTTTGTATGTAGAGTGAATTATAAGATTGCCCCAAAGACAATTTTAATTTAGCAATGTTTAGTCGATTTAGTTACTTAACTTCAACAGACCTCTTTTTGTATATTTTCAACTATTTGTTATTTCATTAATTTTGAATTACATGTAGTGATTGTATTGTGTTAAATGTAATGGTTTCTAATAGAATGACATTAACTATATATGGAAAATAAATGTCAAAGAGACTGCATTTACCTCAGAAGAACTGGTCAATTGTTCAAAATATAAGGTGTCCATAAGTGAAACCCAACTTTTTGTGATAACCTCCAACAAATTTCTTGATAGAAATAAATAATATTATGTGTTATGTGCAGGTTCAAAGCTCGCAGCATCTGCTTGGTAAGATATGATGTGGATACCAGGACATTTATTCCATATTTTCTTATTACATATTTGTACATTTTGCAAGATAAGAATGATGTCATTTTATATCCCATTATTCCAAATGAGACATATTGTTTTATCTAGAATTACTCTTTTTTCCTTCACATACATTTTTTTCTCTTTTGAGGAAGCTTACCATATTCGGACCATTGTTGTATCCTCATGGGACAATATGTTGCACAAAGTCCTGACCTCCACTTGACATTGGCCTTTGACCAGAGGTCAATTTATATTTTCTTCAAGCATATTGTTGTTTTTAGGACAGTATGTTAAGATCTTTTTACCTAGGCTTACCATATTTGGACCATGGGTGTGTCATCAAATACCAGTATGTAATGCAAAGCCATGAACTCAATATGACCTTCACCATTGACCTCAAGGTCAAATTACAGGTTATTTTGGCATTCTATTCTGTTGGAGCCATTACATTTTTTCTTTTTACATAGACCTACCATATTTAGACCATTAGCATATCATCTTGAGATTATGTTTCATGTAGGGTCGTGAACTCTATATGACATTCACTTTTGACCTCTAGGTTAAATATTAGGTTTTTAAGTATTCTGTGGTGTTTGAATGAGAACTTTTTGTCTTTTAACGTAAGACTTATTATTTGTTAACCATGAGTGTTTTGTTAAATACTTAAAGTAACACAGTAATGATTTCCATATGAACCTTGTTCTAATTACAGCTTCTAAAAGCATTCTTTTGTGTGGGGCAATGACTTATTTATCTTTTGATCTAAACTTACTGTATTTGAGTTTGTCATCATTAACCAGTCTGCCTCACACAGTGCAGAACTCCATATGACCTTGACTACTGACTTTAATGTCAAATAAGCTTTTACAGCATTTAACATATTTGGGCCAAAACATTTTTCATTTTTTTCTTAGGCCTACCATATTTAGACCATTTGTGTATTATCAGAAGATAATATTTTGAACACAATCTTGGCCACCATTTGTCCATGACATTTGTCTTTAGCTAAAACTATAGGTTTTTGTAGCATTCATTTTTTGTCTAGCAGTATTATTAATTATAAGAAATTATCTTTTTTTGTCAGTGTTGAACGAAAATCTCTATTTAGACAAATCATTATTATTCATATTTGGAAATCACACTTTTGACATATCATTCATGCATTTTTATTAAAATACCAATATACAGTCATGGTAATATTTCAATTGATAAGTGGAAGACTAAAATGCAAACATGAAAAAAATTAACCTTAACTCATCTGAAAAACTTCCAGAGAAAGGTAAAATAAAAACTAATTTTGTTTCATATAAACCACAATGCACCAGTTCTGACATTGTTCAACATGATATATATTGGTTATTACCCCAAAATTTCATTCAATTGAATTTTCAGACAGTGTTCACAATATCTTCAAGTTAATGACTTAACACTTACACACAAAGTCATTAAATTTTGATCTTCAAAGAGCTTTATCACAAAAAAAAAATTCTGGCTGTAACAAGTGGGTTGTTGCTGATTAGAATCTTCATGTGCTGCCAATATGCTTTTACCCTTACTTGTCCAATTATAAGATTTCTAGGAATAAGTAATTCCAAAAAAAACTGAAAATTCTAATTGTTGGACTACTTTAAGTTTCAGTTTGATATATTTAAAATGATTTCATGATGATGAAATATTTGAAACATTTTAAGGATTATAAAAAGATTACAAATGGATAAAAGTACTGTACACTTGCAGTTGGTTTTTGTAATGATTAAGTTTCTCATGTACATGAACCTAGATTGTTTTCATAGTTACACAAAATTTGTGATCTTTTATGTTAGGGACCTGTAATATTTCTTTCGTCATCTGTAGACAGTAAGGTTTTCTTCAATAACATTGGTCTAGTATTTTTTGATCCATATGAAATTTAACACAACAATACCCAATATTAAATACAGGTTTCAATCTAGCCCACCTGCTTTTGGAGGAACTAAATGGGAATTCTTTTAACTTCAAATGTTAGTAATCTATTTTTTCTGATTTGATGTGTTTCTTTTGTATTCTCCTTGACAAAGCCAACTTAACAAGCCACATGCACAAGGACCAAATTCTTTGTTATTGAGATATAAGTGGTCAAAAAGTTTTTCTTATTTCTTTCCCCAATTTGATGGGTATTTTTAAATCATTGAAAAATTCAACAAAATTTACTTGTTTTTACTTGGTATTACCTTGACCAATGACTTAGAGATCAAATTCAAAGTTTTTCTGTCATGGCTTTGTGTCTGGGTCACAACTTTCTTGTCTTTTAATGTATGGTTTTAATTTTAGGTTTGTGGGTTAATCATCATCAGAAAATGTGTCATGTACATTAATAACTCATATGTAATTTTGACCTCAAGTAATTTGACATAGATTCATGTTCTGGCCACATCATTTTGGTCTTTTGAGGTAGGTTGCCATTTGGTGTATGGGTGAATCATAATGACATAATGGTCCAAGTACATTCTTATAAAAACAGAAAATGTGGCATGATTGTCCATGAGACAGCCATCTACAAAATGAGTCAAATCTAAACATCTACAGGTCCCATTATGGCCTTCAACACAAGTCCACACCATAACGGAAGCTGTAAAAGGCCCCAAAATACAAAATGTGAAACTATTCATGAAACATGTCAATCAACCTGATCTATTGATAAAATGGTGAACAATCAACAATAAACATGTTATTAAACAAAGACGACCCTTTGGACTACAGGTTCCTGGCTTAAACCATTTTATTACCTTGAGATTTCATCTCATGTCGGGGATGGGGGCAGGGAATTTTCTTTTCTTTTGATGTTAGCATAACTCTTCAACTACAATTTACAGTATACTCATATTTCCAATATAAATAGGGGCGACATCTGTTTTAGTATCCGTCAATCTGTGTGCCCATCTGTTCACCTTGTAATCACTCTTGCAAAGTTTCTCATTCAATTTGGATAATATTTAAACAGTGGCTTTAACACAATGATACCTAAAAATGACTGATCATGAAGATGAGTTCTGGTCAAATATTTTTGTTAACCTTCTTTCCTTAATCACTAGAAAAATTGACAAAATGTCCTCATAAGGGCTGTAACAAATTTAGTTCTTGTCCAAATTAGATAATACTTATTCATAGTTCAACTCATTGATACCTTAGGGAGTTCAAAGATGAGTCTTGGTAAATTTTGTAGGAGTTAGGCCTGAAAACTTGGTTCGTACAATGAAGTAGTGGCAGGGGACTTTGGAATGCTCTTTTCATTTGATTCTTCTCAATAAGAGCTTTTAATAGTATGTCAACAGTTTCTCTGTATCCTACCATTTTTGAGATAAAAGGAGTGGAAAGTGGGCAAAAAATTAACATACATAAAATTGAAAATTTTTATATTTCCATATGTTTTGATGGTTTTTTTTCCAAATTACTCTTTATGAAAATGAAACAAAAATGACTCCAGTTCAATATGATCATTGATCTAGTCATTTCTGTGTCCAACACATTATTTTGTCCAGCAAAATACTATGTCAACACTTACACAAACATTCATTTGTTCAACTTTGATATATCAACATGCAGTGGTCATATCATGCTGCACTTGTGAAGCACCTCACTTTTTCATAAAATAAAAAGTAAAATAATCTAAATACAAAATAAGATATAGGAAGAAAAGGATACTGGTACATGGTATCTATAACATCACCCAATAATAGTTTTAGAAGAATAAAAAATCTAGGTTATTCACATTTCATGTATAGTTGTACATTATAAATTAATTTATACTCTACAAAACATGTTTATTATAGTGCAATGCCCAAGAATAAATTATTTGTAGATTTCATATTCTCTATAAAGTCAATAAAAACTTTACATATGCTTTTTATTTTTTTTGCCATTTGCAGTGCAATATTAGTGGGACTGTATTAAGTTTGAAGTTGGTGTTAATATGCATTTTGTTGATTAAGACAGACATGATATTTTGATATTCAAATTTGTAATCTTATTTTTACATTCTATAATACTGGTTTAGTTCTTATTTTTCAGTATATATACTTATGGTTTCTTTGATTTTTTCATTGCTGAAGAAAGACATGTCTGTTACGAATTTCATGTATTGTTATTTTTTGATTTTCTGAAAATTTCCATTGCAAAGGATCAAATTTTAAAATTTCTCTTCCTTATTTCACTTTTCACATTGTGAATGTGGGAAAAGGTGGTAACAATTTATAACAAACAACCATGATCTGCTTGGTTATTGTTTCCTTATATTGTTTGAGGAAAAATATGAGAAAAAAAGCCATTGATCATAAATATTCAACAATACTGAAACTTATGATGATATTGTTTTTTTATTAAATGATATAAATATCTTATGATTTTGTTGTTTTATTGTCTCGCCTGTGACAAAGTCGCGAAAGTGAGACATAGGTGTTATTCCCGTTTTTTTTTTAAATCTCTATATCTCTGAAAGTATTAATGATAGGATGACCAAAGTTAGTGTGCTTATAGTTCATGATATGAAATTATTGACCAACCACATGGCATTGGTCCTTGACCTACTTTGCATGGTTTAGTGACTCTTAAATCTCCAGCATCAAGTATTCATGCTTAGGTCAGTTTCTCAGTAACTATATAAGATAGGTCAGCAATATTGGATATGCTTATACATAATTAGGAGTACATGTCAGTCTGCCAGATGTCTTTAGTCCTTGACCTCATTTTCACGGTCCATTGACTAAGTTTTCATGCCTAGGTCTATTTCTCATTTACTGTGAGTGGTAGGTCAACAATATTGGTTGTGCTTATTGACTATTAGGAGTTCATGTCAGTCTGCCACAAGTCTTTTGTCCTTGACCTCAATTTCACAGTCCATTGACTATGTTCAAGTTTTCATGCTTCGGTCTATTTCTCATTTACTATAAGTTGTAGGCCAACAAAATTGGGTGTGCTTATTGATCATTAGGAGTACATGTCAGTGTGTAACATGTCTTTTGTCCTTGACCTCAATTTCATGGTCCATTGACTAGGGTCATGTTTTCATGCTTTGGTCTATTTTTCACTTACTTTAAGTAATAGATCAACAATATTTGGTGTGTTTATTGAGTATTAAGGGTATATGGCAGTCTAACACATATCTAAAGTCAGTGACCTCATTTTCATGGTCCATAGACTAGGGTCAAGTTTTTATGCTTAAGTCTAATTCTCAATTACTGTAAGTGGTAGTTCAACAGTATTGGATGTGCTTAGTGGTTGTTAGGAGTACATGACAGTCTGCCATGTATCTTATGTCTTTCACCTCATTTTCATGGTTCATCGACTTTAGTCAAGTTTCATAACTGATCAACAATAACTCACCTTCTTTATCATGTTT
>JAULBM010010258.1:0-11702 GCA_032357055.1 Geukensia granosissima
AGTATTTATACATCCCGCTCGAACTAACGGACGCCCCTTTAGCAGGGGTTCTACCTGCAGGCGGAGAAACCGAACGGTCTATTTCTATACCCCGGCCGCCCTCGGGGGTCACAAGTAAAAATGAAACCATCGTTAAACATGTAATTTAATGAACTCGACCTAAATCCAACTGGAAACATTTACGTTAGTTGATGCAGCACTGCAATTTTGTGAAAGGTTGCTCCAGAAACAGAGCTACTTAAATTTTACCTCTTGAAAATCGAGTTCGGTTCTATGTTGTAATTTCGTCTTCTTTTTCTTGAGTCATGAAATCAATTTTTACTAGCTAATAGTAGAAGTAACATTGCTAACTTCGTTATATTACTATAAGGTTAAAACGGTTAGGAATTCGAAGATACCAAAGGGGCAGCGAAATCGTTAAGTCAGAAGACAGACAAGATCATGACCAACAAAATGAAACAAAAGACAAACTTAGAACACCAATACTACACTTAAAACTAAAACTTGATTAACATGAGTGCAGGTGCGGCTGGAATGTTGCTAGACATGAACGGAAATTTTACAATCGGAAAATCAAAGTTATCTCTCTTATCGTTAAGTAGTGTTCTTAACCCGCCGTTACTGTCAATTTCTAGGTGTAAGAAGCAGACCTTTCTGTTTCTGTAGTATCTTTGAATTTAAGTTCAATAAAATAGATGCAGTCAACATAGTCACCAAATTTAGAAATATTCAGTAAAAGGGTAAAAAGACATCATCTATATAGCGGAACGTTAAACCAGAAAACTGAGCCATTTTTTTCTTTTCTCTGTAGAAAGTTCAGTACTGAATACTCAATCGAATAAAGGAATAAATCGGCGCGAAGGGGCGTACAGTCGGTCCCCATTGGAATGCCGACTGTCTGTTGAAACACATGTCTGCCAAACATTACAAAAATGTTGTCAGTCAAGAAATCAAGCATTCCGCGAATGTCAACAAGATTGGTTAATAACAAAATAAGGTTTTTCCCTCCCTAGAACCAAATATTTGTATCTGCGTTTGCCATGTTTGTAAAACAAAACAGAGGTGAACTAAAGCTTTAATTTTTCTTTGAGTTTTGAATGTGAAATAGTAGTATAAAAGGTGGAAAAAACAAATGTTTTTATGCTATTGCAAGAGGAAAGGGACCTTGATTTAAGGCATTCTATCAGTTCTTGGTATTTTTTAGAATCCACATTTGATTCACTCCACTTCTAGAATGGCTTGTTTCACAGTAACTCTGGAGCCCGTTTTTACTGCTGATAGAACTTGGAAAGAGGTTTAGTGGAGCATTTGGTAGACCCTACAATGTGACATTGCTTGTAAGGACACTTGTGAAACTTTGGAATCCAGTAAAGTGTTTGACGTTTTTTAGTTGAAATCCAAAAGAAGACAAAACTGACCGATGATTGTCAATGGTTTCTTCTTTGGTAAGTGTCGCTGGGGTATATCTGGGGTTGCCAAGTAAACTTTCAATACCTTATTCCTTTATCAAACATTCGTTTATCTGTAAGGTTTATACAGATGTGATGGTAATTGCAGAACTGACGATCTCATCAGTGACATTTGCTGGATAGTTTTAATAAAAGTTAAGACAAAACTGATGATCTTGTAATCAAATGATTAAGATGTAAGTCTTCGGTTTCTATTTAATTTGAAGGGGTTTGATGACTACTTTTATGTAACGCTGTGCCAACATTTGATTTTATTTGATCATATTCTGGACTTATATATTTTATAGCAGAATTATATAAACATTATATTCCTTCAAATAATTCAACCGAAATCGGTATACCGATGGGCACAAGTTGAACATTTTAAGTACAAATTTACAGAATCTACAAGTATCAGCTTTCAATGAAAATAGGTATCATCACTGAAGTCTTTCTTGTTATTTGTATTTTCTCTCAAACTTGAGACCAGTTCTTCAAACTTTTTTAAATTTGTTTGGGTGTCTCCCCACTCACACGTCTAAAGCACTTTCATTTACTTCACGAACTTCAATCTCATCGTAGGATTCATAGTTTCCCTCAGTTCAAATTTATTCTACATCACCCTATTTCATAATCACATTACACTAACAACATTAATGTAAATTAAACAACTCAATAGCCTCATCAATGTTTCTAGGTTTCCATTTTAAGCTCATCGACAATGTTTTGGTCCTAGAGAACCTCAAGACGATTCTTACATTTAATTAATCCCAAATCGTCCCTGCATTGTTTTGGCAGGTGTTATCCCGAAATCGCATTTGCAAAGTATACTGATAGATTGTTGAAGGCCGTTATGGGACCTGTAAAAGTTTAGATTCGACTGTCGTTTTGGTGGATGGCTGTCTCATGGATAATTATGCCACATCTCTTATTTTTTATTAAAAATTACCAACGTTTTTGTGAACCTAATACTGTAATAATTAACAGGCAAAATAAACATCTTATTTACTTTGAGATAATCAAATTCCCTTAATACGTATAATGTCATGGCATTTTCCTATATCCACATTATCTCTATAGTTATAGAAAAGATGTGGGACGATTGTCTATGAGACAGAGACCCAAAACTTATAAATAACAAAAATCTTATTACTTGTTACTTCTCGAAATGTACATATAGGAAATAAAATATTCCATATTAATTTAACGTTGGTAATTTTGTATTTCTAAAATGTATCGGAAACTGACCCTGGAAGACAGGGATTTAGCGGAGAAATAATCCGTGGATATGTATGGCAGAAGTAAAAGGTAACATAAACCAGTAATATGAAAATTAGGCCAAAATTGTGTTTTTCTTTGTTTTGCGTCCGCATACGGGTAGGGTTTAAGCCTTTTAATGATAAAAACAAACATAGAAAATAATCTGTATACATTGTGGTATTAAGAAGAAAAATATCAAAAGCCCAAAAAACATAGCACTATTGTAGATAATCCGTATGTAGATATAACGGCCCCAGATATATGCAGGCAATACATGTTGTATTAATGCAATAGGTTAGCAATCAAAGTTGTTCTCATTTTTGTTTGTTCGTTTTATGTAGGGATGGGTTTTGAAATTTTGACCTGACGCAAAACAAATGAAAAAAAAACAGACACGGCCTTATAACAAAATAAATAAAAAGATTAACGAACACAATTAAAGTTTATATAATTAAACTTTTTTTTCAGCGATACTCCTTAACGACTTAATAAACCCACTGTGGTAAATCCTATACTTTTGTGAGTCAGTGTGAAAAAGGAGAATGGCATAAGAATTTCCACGTCCATTTTAAAAGCCTTAATTGGCATAACTATGTACTGGTCTATATTATATACCATATCTACTGCTAAAGCGGGATAACTGTAAACTCCATAAAACCCCCTTTCCTTCGATAATGGTTTATTTTTCCTTGAAAAATTCTATCTATTTCTTACCTTAACGATTCCTAGTACGGACCCATTCCATTTGTGTTCCCACAAGTCTGGTTTGAAAATTGCTTTCCGTTTATATCGTCATACTTTTTGGTTATTTCCATCTCCCGACGCGATGCTTTAATTATATTCCCTTATGCTCATTCAGAATCCTAGTTTTGGCGACTTTTTCTAAGTGTCAAGTGATCCCTGTCTAATTTTAGTTATAAATATTATGAGTGAAATGAAACTAGTTTTAACCTGTAAAAATATCACAGGATTTTAAACATAATTTCATTTATAACACAGGAAAATGTACCTCCGAATAACATAAAAATTAATTAAGGGCTATTAAAGTTTTGACAACTAAAGTCTTTTTAAAAATGTCATGGCTATTCACTACAAGACAACATTCAAAAAGAACTTGGTTTAAAAAATTACATGTCAGGGTTTTATGACTGAACTTAAGCCAAATAATGAGGTTAGTTTTTATTATAAACACATGTTAATCTACTTTCTGAAAACTTTACTATGAGATGAACAAATACAAGGATTTGATTATAGGCGTTGTGTTTGGTAGTTCTACCGTACATTCCACCCTCCCCCCCCCCCCAGCCCCTTGACGCATTCTCACCAACCTTTTATAATTCGTATTCATACCTTTTAATCATATTTTAAACGATAACAAGCATAACATTGGGAGGTCTTTAATTTTTATTTCAATCTAAATTTACGGACATTAAATGACATATAAATATTCATTAAATCATACAAAAAGGTACTGTTGGAAAGATAAATTTATAACCTTTGAAAACTTGTATTTTTTAATTGCATTGATCATCACAAATAATAATATTAAAATCTGAAGCCATACAACATCCTACATTTCCGGAAATAAGGTGTCATAAAAACTATGCTAAAATATTGTTCACGTCCACAATTTATGAAAATGTTACTGTAACCTTAGGAAATTCAATCACACCTATTACAATTATTGCAAATGTCAACTGCTGACCCTTTCGGACTACATTGGTTCACCTCCGGTTTTTCGTGGGGACCGCATTGTTCATAATTCTAATTTTGTGTTTGTTGTGTCTGACGACTTTTTCCCGTTCCCTTTCCAAGTCACTGACAGTTATTTAATCAGCAATAAAAGGCGGGCTCTAGAGCTACTCTGTAACAATCTATTCTAGAAGTTGCTTGAAATAAATAAATGTGGATTATTTAATATTCAAAAGATCTGTTAGAATGCCGCAAATCCAGGTCCCTTCATTCTTGCAATATAATGAAAACATTTAATTTTTTCACCATATATACCACAATTTCTCATTCAAATCCAAAAATAAAAAATGAAATCTTTAGTTCACCATTGTTTAGTTAAAGAAAAGATGGCAAACGCAGGTACAAAAATATGGTTCTAGCTAGGGAGGGACAAACCTTATTTTGTTATTGACCATTCTGATTCTAATGAAAGTACTCTGAAGATGACATTTGCAGAATACCTGATGTCTCAACTGACAACATTTTGTTATCTTTGGCGGACGCGTATTTCAACAGACTGTCGGCATTCCAATGGGGACCAACTGTAAACTCCTCGCCGATTTATTCCTTTATTCGTATATATATTGATTTTGTTTCACTGAATGATTTTAAATTTGGTGACTTTGTTGTGGCCGACTTTATCGTAAACAACTTGAAATCAAAGATTCTTCAGAAACAGAAAGGTCTGCACATTCCTAGACTTACACCTAGAAATTAACAGTAAGGTCGGGTTAAGAACATCACTTTTCCATTGTATCCGTTCCCTTTATGTCTAGCCACATTCCAGCCGCACCTGTATAATTCGATACGCTACTCTAGGGTTTGTGCTTCATATCAGGTTTTTATTGATAATAGTTGCTGCTGACAAGAAAGCTACTGAATCAAATATTCCTTGTCAATAGATTTAATCATCACTCCGAAATTTTTTCGGTTGCCGTCATGATTCGGTTTACCTGTACGAAATATCGAATTCATAAGTGACAATTGATATTTTCACTCACAAATCCTTTAACGTAGTTGGTTAAGAGTATTTAACCCGCACTCAATCTTACTCGAGTGTTGCGCGGTTTATGTAACTCCAGCTTTAATTTTCAGTAAAGTGTTGTGTGTTTTTATGTTTGTCATCCGTTTCATTTTGTTGCCATTTTCTTGTCTTTCTTCTGACGTAACTTTTTTGTTTGCCTCTTTGGTAACTTCGTATTCTTTAAGATAGCTAGAAAATATTTAAATGAAATAAAATAAATGCGTTAACAGCTATAATAGTCCGGAGTTTTTTTTGAATCGTCGAAAAATGTAGGATTTACTTTTTATGGATTTTGTTTTCTAAATGCTACGTAAGTTGCCTTTACCCAACTTTTCATAATTTTTATTGCTTACAGTGCTGTTTTTATTGCATAAATACATAAAGATGATATTTGAATAACTATATTTACTTTTTTGTATTTTAAAAGGTTTAAATGTCAGTTTTCTAAAACAATATTAATTGTTTCCAGCATTTGACTATGAATCTAATGGAAACTTTTGCACACAACATAATGACTCAAATTATCTACATTTTGTTCATGTTTTGTTTATATCATATGTGAGATATTAAATATTGACAAGTCATATTTTACTTTTTTGGGTTTTTAATTAAGAAATTATATATTAAAAATGTAGGGATCAGTACACACGTTTTGTTCATTTTGTACATATTGGCGTGTAAATAACAATAGGTGCCTAAATTGGACATTCTTTTAATCTATTTGAAGCAAAAGCTATAGGGGTTACCCTTACTCTTCCAAGATTTAATGACTATAATGTTTGTTTTGCCATTGAACGATTCTGATTCATTCTGCTGCAAAAGATTGATTTCTTACTATAGAATGTAAATGTACACGCTTGAAAACTTCAATTAATATTTCTGTTGTTTATCCTTTGTAACACTTTTCTGTAAAATTGGAGTTTTTGTAGTTTAGATTTCCTTTTCTTAGATTTGTTTTGTTAAACGGTTGTTTAATCCAATCAAGTCTTCGTCTTTTCGTATTTTGTCAGTATATGAATACCTGTATCTATAGGACACACAATAGGTCCAGAATATACATCATTTTGTGACGTTAACATGTAATTTCAAAGGAAACTTCATGACCCCAATACGACTGATTGATTGAATGGTCGATGCTTAAAATCCAGCGGCAAAAATTTCATGCATTTTTGGGACGAGAACAAGTTCAACAATTATCAAATTATATCGATAAATCGAGTTGTGTTAGGTGGGAAAGAACAGACAACAGCTTTTAATGCCACTTAAAAACGGGAGGGGTTGGTAGGGACCAAAAATTTTGCTTTTTGTAGCGCCACCAGCATTCTATTTTCAAATCTACAGAAAGGATCTTTTACGTGCATTGAGTGGCATTCTCCACACACGTCGACCGCAATGGTCCGTGGGCAAGCTTTCTTTAGTATGACCTTGCATCCCTCAACGAAAGGGCTCCCCTATAAGCCACCTAGGAATCGCTCAGAACCACTTCAGTGCATAGACCTTAGGACAAATTCTACGAAACACATACAAGAATATCAACAAAGGGCTAATAGGAGGGAATTATGGAGACCGGACAAATCGGCCCTTGGAATTCTCGGACCACTCGGTCCGTACTGAAAGACCAATCGACCAATTTGTTATTATTAATAATCTCAGGTATGCATATAACAGAATATACGTCCTTGATAATCTGTGTTGTTATTTTTTTGTAAATGTATTTGTGTTTAGACTTTAATTTAACATGTTTGATATAAAAATTAGTGGGGGTCATCTATATTCTCCTTTATCTATGAGTAACTAAAGGTGCCGTCTATCTACCATGTCCTGACCTTCCGTAGTAGATCTAGCTGCTTGACACTGGACGGAACTGGTTCTCGGTTGTCGGCGTATTCTTGTAGAATCTTGTCGATGATTACTGAAATAACTTTAGTATGTCCTGGGTCAACATGAAAATTAATTAAAGTAATGGTGCGGATAATACAATTATATACTCTATCAGTAATTCATAACATTATATGTTGATATATATTACGAAGCATATAACAATATGCGATAGAACAACCTATCTCTGTCTCAGCCGTAAGTGTTTTGATCAGTCACTTTGATCTCAATTAATTTTAGGAGTTGTTTTAATTAAGCTTTGGTTTGTGTCCTCTTATTAAATTATTGTCCTGTTTACAAACATGTACTTATCAAATAGTAACATGAATTTGTAGGGTTCGCGTTACTGCAGCTTAGGTTTTTAATACAGTGATGTGTGTTCTGTGTTTGTTTTTCGTTTCTATTTGTTGGCAATGGTCTTGTCTGTCTTCTGACTTTACGATTTCAGTATTCCCTTTGGTATCTTCGAATTCCTTTTAACAAAGATTTGTCATATGTTCCCCATTACCTGAAAAAAATGTAAACTATTCAATTTCACAGTTTCAAGCCTTAATGCTTATCTTGCATTTTTTGGTTGAGGCGACATTGATTTTTAATGTGATAAAGTTTAACTTTGAAAACAGTATTTTTTATGGTCTACTTTAATAGTTTTAATCTGATTTTGAATGAAAAAAAACGCTAAGGTATAATGCTAATGAAAAAATTAACATAATTTAAGAAACTGGTGTTTAAATAAGATGCAGGAAATGAAATAAAAATATTTATTTACTTCAAACGAAAAAAACAATTTTTAATATAAAACTTAAGTATTTGTTTTCATAAAGGTTAGATTTATAATGATACAGGCAAAAGCAATGTATTTTCATAAATATGTTTAGATCAAACAGATCGAAAATGATCCTTGTCAAGTTTTGCCATAAACATGACAGTAACGAAACAATTCTGCTTTTATAGGAGCACAATTTGTGCCAATTATAAATCCTACCACCTTTCTATGAATTCTATTGCCGAAACGAAAAAAAGATACTGGGAAGGAAATTGACAGAATCAATCATCTCCCAGGTCCAATAATTATATTGTTTATATTTGTCACTTTCGTCGGAGAAAAATTACCTTTCCTACTACAGCAAATGTACTTATTATGATTTGTTTTATTGAAACATCATTTAATCAAATATAAGAATTTTCATTTAATAATTAATGAAAGTGTAGAATAAAGTGTAGAGAAATCATAACTATCAACAGTTTTAAAAGGTTATTCAAAAGCGTGTAATTTATCCAAAACGCCCACTTAAATTTTTTCCAAAAATAGTTTATACCTTACATGTCCGTAAGATTTATTACAATGATTCACGATAAGTTCTTTCAATATAGACAGAGCATTAGTCAAAAGGGTAGAAAGTTTTGTATAGGTACGAAAATACTATCCGTGGGAAGTTTAAGCACTACATTCATAATGACGTTTCTTTTGTCCTTATTGTGTCTTTTTCTGATAAAACAATTCATTTACAGCAATTCTAAATTGTCCGTCTAATATTTCACATGAAAGGATTACCATTGCTGATCTGTAACGTATCTGAGTTAGACAAGAAAGCCATTGAATTCGACTCTTAATTTTATCGTTTTAGCTTAAAATTATCGTAAGAAGATGGGGAAAAATGGGTCACATTGAAGCTTGGGAACTTCAGTTTTCTATAGCAACATTCACCCAACTTCTGTTTACGAAATTTGCATTTGTAAATTCTCACAATACGAGCAGCATTTTAGAAAAGGATATTTTTTCATGTTGTCTTTTCTCTTGGTTATGAATTCTACTCTGACCAGGAACTGATGGAATTTTTAGACAGACAATACTTTTTACAGTTTCTCTTCCAGTTTTATTTTTCAATTCAATTCACCTGACTTATAAATATAAATTAACTGCTTTGATTCAATGATATTGTTGCCCGTTAATCCCAGTGTTATGCGTGGTTAAGTCTGTTTTCGTGATACTTATAAGTTTTAGAAGAGTGGATTTGTGACGTTATAGATATATAGTGGACGATAATAGACGTACCCATTTAGGTCACGACTGCAATTTTCATCTATTTTTACAGTTCGTCCGATCGGACTTGCTGGGAAACTGATGACAATTTCTGTCTCGGCAGTGGAAACGTCCTTTATACGCCCGATACCAGACGCAACGTAATCTAAAGTGCCCATAAAGGGACACGATGACAGCTCGACGAGACCACTCTTGGACCGCTGAGTGATCGTAAAGTTCGTCCTTCCAGCACCAAAAGCGTTCCTAAGTTCACTGATTTTTTTAACGCTAGCAGTCGCGCAACCACTTATTCCATGTCCACCAACGGACACAAAATCCACTTAAAAATTATTCCTTTGTCCACATAAATAGTCATCATGCTCACCACAGAAAGACTACAAATGTAGAAACCAAGAATGTTGCGGTGAATAAAATTCCATTAGAACTTGCTGTGGATAAAACTATGAAGTTCTTCGCCATTTTTGCAACTGGGAAATTTATAAGTGTACGAGGCATTACATTCAACGTATATTTTCTGTAAACAATTAACAATATTAAAATATTTATTCAACTATATATATATATATTATATTGGGTTTTGGTGAATATTATAAGGAGTAAATTTTTGCGACAAAAAAATGTTTGATATTAGCATACAATTTAAAAGATAATAACGCCTTCCTAATTCATGGTCAAGATTGAATCATGACTGTCCATTATTTAAATTTTTGGCAAAATTTTTTACAAATAATGAAAAAGATCAAAAGGTAAATACACATTCTTATTTATAGTTCGCACTATTATTATAAGGATTGGTAGATATATGATATAAATCTTTGGGACAATGGAATTTTTGTTGTTTTACATAAAGCATTTGTACTGTTGTCCTTGAAAGAAAGGTTTGGTATTCAAATTCATGATTTATCTTATATCACCTAACATTATTCACATTTTTTGTAAAATACAGTTCAAGACTTTACGATAAAGGTATTTTTAATGATATGTACTTTTCAAATTTATGGTTTAAGTCTCCAGGAATATTACAGTCTACACCACAATTTTGTCAGTCGATATGGAATAACCGTTTCACGGATAACGATGGATCTTTTCAAGCCAAAAACAGGATATTTTCTTTCTCTGCCTGGAGGCAGTGATATAAACAAACTTTCACCTTCACCCTGAAATGATGATTGACTGGTTGGTTGTAATTATTTAATGTATATTCAGGACGAGAACAAGTAATCAATCAATAAATCATAAATGGGGTGGTCTGGGGTCATGACCGGGCAATTTACTAGCCACAGGAAAATAATGGGGACTATTTGGGTTGGAGCGGTAAAATTGGCCTAAGTAACTAGCCACCAACTCTCAATAATTACGAGCTGTTGCAATGTATATTTAACGTCCTGAGAGTGTGGCTTTCTTGTCCCAGCACGATATCGATGGTTTGAAGTCAGCTTCAAATGACGTAGGTCGAGTACTTATACATCCCGCCCAACCAACGGACAAACCCTTAGCAGGGGGTTTATACATGCTGGCGAATAAACTGAACGCTTTTTTCTATACGACGGACTCAGCATTACCTTCAAATGACTAATACCGGATAATGAAATGGACAATGCGGCGGTTGTCTTTAAAGAGGCAAGAACTGTTCACCTTTCGGACCGCCTGAGCCGACCCGCGGTTTTAAGTGGGGTCTGAATTGTTCATAGTTGTATTTTTGTTTTATATTTTTATATGTAATCTGTGTGTCATGTTCCGTCTTGTTCATGTTCTCGATATTGCCGTGTCTGTCGACCTTTGCCCCTTTTATCTGGCCCTTTGGTTTCTTTTGTTATATCTTGACTGTCTATTAATGAAATATTTTATTTATAGTATTTATATATATAGTATTAGTCTTTGCGACAATTCTTTTTTGCTGTTTTTCGCAAACATTTGTTTTGGACCTTCTAAAATATGTAAGTTTTAATTTTTACGAAAAAGGAATATTTTCTGTATCTATATATAGCAGGCACCGGAGTGGTCTCCAGGGCTCGACCCACAGAGCTGACCAAGGGCGATCCTCAGCTGACTGATAGTGGCCCCTCTCATGGAGGGGCTGACAGGTCACAATACAGAAAGCCTGATTGTTGACCACAGTGGGTGACATGTGTGAAAAATGCCACGCTCCATGTACGTAAAAGATTACTTTTGGAGATTTCTTAATTGAAAAGACTGCTGCCGCTACAAACGGCTAAATTTTTTGTCCCTACCCATCCCTAGCATTTTCCAGTAGCAGTCAAAAGCCGTTGCACTGTTTTGTCCTCCCCATTCCCACTTTCGGAAATTTCGATAATTG
>JAULBM010010269.1:0-11702 GCA_032357055.1 Geukensia granosissima
ATGTAACAAAATAATATAAACATATTACTGATTTCAAGAGTTATCTCCCTCAACCCAGGTCTACCACCTTAATCTTAGAACGCCATACGATTCCAAATGACCCTCTGAATTTTTTCCGTATAGTTGCTAGGCGATTTTTCAAAATATAACAGGTCTGAGTCTTCTAGGAAATTTAGTTTGAATTGCGTTGATGCAATTTTCTTAAAAAAAACATATAAATATCAAAACTTGGACCTAAGAAAAGTAGATTTTTAAAAGTTTAAAACGGTTTCCCCTAGGTGACCTTGACCTCAGAATCGCCTAATTTTGCAGTTAACTTATGCAACGCCATAACCAGTTTCATTTTTTTATTGTATTGAGCATGAAAAAGCTGATATTCTACGTAAAAAATGATGATCGTAAATGACCTTGACATAAAGGTCCCCTAAATTTGCACAATGCCCCAATATATCATTATGCTTAGTTTCAAGAATCTACTTTATACATGTTAAGTTGCTAAATAAGTAGAAAATCTGATGTAGCATGGACATGGAGGCCAAGGTAATTCCAGCAATCCAGCTTTACTTCCAAGAGGCCAACTAAAAATAAAGGTTCTAAATTATAAAAGGAATCAGTCTACCAGACCAAACATGATTGTGCACAACCAACCTTGTCTAGAGACACTGAAGACAGTGTCATACCATAATTTTTTGTGGTCATATAAAATTTTTTGAAAATGTATCCAAAATGTGCAATTCTTTAAGTAACATTTAAATTTTATGACCCTTTGTTTTAAAAGATGTATAAATATAAACCTTAGTCAGTATTTTCAAACATTTCAAATTTTCTAATCTGGTGTTTAATACACTTGAAAGTTGCCTTTCATTTTTTACATTTACACATAATCAGGTCTTCAGTTAAGAAATATTATATTTATCAATTAATTGAATAGTGAATGCTATTAGGACCAATCCCTATCAAAATTGGAGAGATGACATAAATGTCCGAGACAATGTACTAGCAAAAAAGTCGAAATTAAACTTCTACAGGTATAACTATGGCCTTCATGAACCGGAGTCCATACTACAACAGTAGCTGTAAAAGGCCTCCCAAATAAACTGTGAAACTATTCATAAAACAGGACTATCCTACCTAACCTATTGAAAAAATGATGAACAAAAAAACAATAAATGATTTTATTCTAAGAACATGATTTGTGCTCAACGGAGGTCTGGTGGACTAGGGGTAACAGCTCAACAAGAGATTATGCAGTGCACAATCCAGAAAAGATGTGGATTGTGTCTTTCTGTTAGATATTCAATATTCTTTCTTTTGAACAAATTAAATAGTGACATCACTGGACTACAGATTCCTGGCTTGGGACAGGCGCATTAACCTAACTCAGTTTGTTTGTTTGAATGGGATTTAACGCCACTTTCAACAATATTTCAGTCATATTGCGGCGGCCAGTTTTACTGGTCGAGGGGGCCGGAGTGCCGGAGAGATCCACCGACCATGGGCAGGTAAATGACAAATCTTATCACATGCGATGCAAGTTGAACGCAACCCGTTTTTGTATGGTACAAATCCAGGCACGAACTCACGCCGTATTGGCGACAGGTTACAGTGATATGTACAGGTAAGTTTAAATCAACTACCTAGACCATTGGCCACCCAGGCCCCATTAACCTAACTCAGACTTGAAATAAATAACAACAGTGGAAAAATGATGATGTCTTTTATTATGTTTTTGTTTCTGAAGATCAGTAATGCCAAAACATTTGTAAACAATGCAACATGATCAGTGTTGTTCTCCACAATATTCTATAATTGATATCAATTGTACATATACTGTATCTAAGCAATTATTACATAATGAATTTATTTCAGACTTGTCTTTGGATGAAAAGCTGTCACATGACTAATTGTAATTTCTTGTTTGTTTGATAAAAACTCATATTGACTTGGTTTAATTTTCACTAGTAATAATAAAACAATTATAATCTTTTGCATCAGTCAATAAATTTTTATAAACCTATGGAATCAATATTTACCTCAGCCTACAGCTTCAGTCAATATTAATTTCTTATTTAATTTGTCCTCTACAAAAGACTATAACTGTATAAAATAATTCAGTATTCAGAAGACAGTATAATATTGGTATCACCTTCAAGGTTCCCTGTCATGTTAATATAAAACCTTGTTTCTCAAGGCTGACGATTTATAAGTACCAAAAAAATATGTGAAGTATTCATCTAAAGGTAAAACTTAATTTTATATAACACATGTCTGGCATAAATAAAACCCTTGATAGTCAATAAATATATTAATTCCGAAAAATATTCTAAAAAAAAAAAAGTTTTTCAAGACATCTTGTCAAGTTATAATACTATTAAAATTTTATCAATAAATACAATTTTCCCCCCACAAGAAAATCCTTTTATAGTGACAGATTGAAACCAGTATAAATACATTACACACAGAGTTCTATAGGAAAAAACACCCCAGTCTGACCTTATAGATTACTGATGAAATTAAATGAAATTTTAAAAAGTAAATTTTACCATCTTTGTAGTTTTTTTTATTATACACGCATAAGTTTTGTATGAAAAACACTTTAGTCTGACTTATGAGATTTCTGGGGAAATTCAGAGAAAGCTGAAGAAATTTCACCAGCTTTGTTGTTTTTTACTATACACACACAAGTTTTGTATGAAAAAACACTCCAGTCCAACTTGGGAAATTGCTGGTGAAATTCAGAGAAAAATCACAAATTTCTCCAGCTTTGGAGTTTTTAATTCAAAACTCTTGGCATGTACTGTATTACTAAAAAAATTTATTTGATTTTAACAGTGTTCAGTTGCAACTCAAGTAAACAATTTATCTTCATCGTCAGTACCCTGTGAATATGTAAAAGTAAGAGAATTCTAAATTCAAAATTTGGCCAATAAAATACTTCCATATCAGTTTTGTTAACTGTAAATAAAATATACATAAGAAGACCTGTTCAAAATACTCCAACATTTAAATGTTCAATAAATAAATTTAAAAATCCTTATCTAGAGGTCAAAATTTGTCCATTTTGAGATCAAAAACTAAAATTCCTGCAGAAAATAATCATTCATTATGTTAATGCTGTATGTTATAAAGATGCAAAAAATTCTTCATAAACCTTTTCTATTAGTTTAAAACAATAGAAATGTGAATGATTCATAAAATAAACAGGCAAATATATAAATTTTAATAAAATGTACATCCATGCATATCAAATCCCTGTCAAAATCATCACTGTCATGTCAACAGCATTGGCTCAGGTCAGAAAGAGGACTACTTAACAAGATTTTACAATGTAGTTATACTAAGCGTAATGAATTCATTTACCAAAGTCACATATTAAAGCAGCATAACAGTTTCATCCAAAGTAATGAATGATTGATTGATTAGTCTTTAAAGCCACGTCTGCAGTATTTCAGTCATATCTTGGTAAAATTTACAAATAAAATTAAGAAGGGTGCTAGATGCCATCTTGCCAAGTTTAGAAGTGTTGGTATAACCCATAGAATGGAGTGAAATAGCTTTAAATAATGACAAATTATTTTTTTTTTTTGGGAACAGCAAAAAACATTTTTTGGGGCAAATGTTCAATCGCGGAAAGAACCGTCAGAAGAAATTAAAGAAACTTTACTACCAAAATTCCTCCAACTTAAATTCTTGGTGTCAATTTTCTAAATTCATCTTCATTTCCTGAGCCAAAACAACAAATCAATCTGAGTATGTAATCTACCAGTTCTAATCAATCCTAATGGATATGTACAAATCATATACAAAATATACATCTCCTAGCAAGATATCAAATCAGTCCAACATGTATGATATTATACACATATTAAATATTTCAGGAAAGACCGTACAGTATATTTATTTTGCAAGGTGTAAAATATTAAATCAGCCCAACATGGAAGATATTATACACACATTAAATATTTCAGGAAAGACCGTACAGTACATTTATTTAGCAAGGTGTAAAATATGAAATCAGTCCAATATCGATGATATAAACACATACAATATTTCTAGAAAGAAAATACAGTATATTTTTTTACTGGACAAATAAAATACATGAGGTTTACTTTGTGTGCCAATCACAAACTATGTTATAATATAAACATCCTTGATAACCTTTTAGACCTAAGGTAATATTATAACTGAGAAAAAAAAATGAAATGTCAACTTCTATTTGTAAAAAAAAATAAAGATATCAGAAAGCTATCACATATAGAAATTTTTTTAACCTTCTTATCGTGGGTACTCAGAACATAGTAAAATATTGAGGAGAACATACATGATGAATTGATGAATCTATGTGTTCCATAAAATGATTGGTTAAACAAATCTGTTAACAGCTTTGTGATTGGCTGAATTTTTTTTGAAAAAACCTGGTTACCTTTAGCTTAAGCAACATCTGACAAAAATTTGATTGGGATGATAAAATGAACACCAACAGCAGATTATTTTTCCCCAATCATACACGCTTTCATGATTTTGATATATGGCAAGATGGGTTTGTCAAAAAAACATAAAAGTTTTGAGTTTTCCCCATCAACATTTTAATGCTTTAATACATAACAAACAAGCAAAAAAAAGTTTCAAAATTAGTTGTCAAAAAGTACCCTACAATCAATATATTAAACTCGTTCTGAATAAACCCAAAATGGAAATTCAAAACTTGGTCTGAAAGTCTACGGAAATAAATTATCAGAGTTTGGGGAGATCAACAACAATGTCAAACATTATGAACGCCATTATCTAATTAAATATCAAGATGTACTGTCAAATATTCACCAACTGTTAAGATTTAGACAAAAAACATGTATAAATGGATAGTTAAACTTCTTAAAATTTTAAATTGATTTTTTTTTCTTGGATCATTTCTTAAGTGGGGTTTTTTGACGACAAAAGTTGAATATGGAATTTCAAGACCCCAGTAGTTGTAAATAATCACATTTTTTTTGTAGATTTTGGAGCACTATTTCAGCTTCAGGGAAAAACAGTCTTGTAGTTATGTTGTGTAATTGTTAAATTAATAGACATTTTGAAGTTGAAAGTGTCCAGTTTCCAAAATACTAACCAGGTTATTCTTGCCATTATGAATTTAATTGAAAACCAAAAGCCGAAATTTTAACTTGTAGCTAATGAATGCCTTTGTAAAATAACTGATCAATTAATTCTGCATATAAACAAAAATCTCAATGACAAAAAGGAATATTAAGAACAATTATTTTTACTCTCAGAACAAGATTTTCACACAAATTAACAGATATTGATAAAATATTTACTATTCAATGACGTTATTATGTACATAACAAATTAGCAGTCAATCAATCACTTGCACATTTGAACTACAAAATGTATGTTGATTTCAATATAATTATACTAATGTATCTATTAACATCTTTTTCTGTTTTATTGTAGTAGTCATGGCAACAGATTTTGCATTATGAATTATGGGTGCAGCAGCTTGTTCCTTTGGCAGATCTTGTGTTCATCGAAAATGATCATCTTTTGGAGGCTCTGAATTTTTCTCAGTTATTTGTGGAGGTGTGATCTGCTCTCCACAATATTTATATTCAATCTTTTATAGATATTTGTATCTTTTTTTTTCTATTTACACACATATATATCAATAGGGTGCCATTTTACTTGGAAGAAATAATAATCATCTTCCCTATCAAATGGGCGTTGAAGGAGTGAGGATACTGAAATGTATATTTAACTTTTTTTATATTAGACCACTGGTATGTTAATCTTGTTTTTAATTTGACTCAATTTTAAAGATGCCTTTGTGGTCACCTCTTTTACAGTCACTTGAAATTAAAGGCCATCATTTCCATCCCCCATTGTTTAAGATTTTATCTTAAATGAGTTTTATTCAATAAGCCACTTGTTTTCACTGGTCCCATTTGTCTCTTACCAGAGGTGACCTCTTAATAAAAGTTTGTAAATGACATCAAAGAAAATCCTGAAAGTAGGTGGAAAAAGATGTTAATAAAAACAAAGGCATATACTAATAAATTGCTAAATGCATCTACAACATTTAAACTGACACTAGATATTACTAACAGACTGCTTCTGTGTATAAGTCTCAGTACCAATACCTCAATCAGAATTTCCTTTTAAGTACAGATCACATACTGGTAGCCAAGAGGGGTTCTGACAACCTCTCCCCCCTTGAAAACCAATAAGCACTATTAAACTCTCAATTCAGATTGAAGTCGGACTATTGAAGTCTAAAAAAACAGGACTTTCTGAAATGAAAAACAGTGCCAGATATTGAGTAGGTAACGGGATTTTGCACCAAATACCCCAGACCCCATTTCGAAGGTTGCTTTGCAAGGTGAAACAGATTCAGAATTTCAAATTCTGTCCTTGTAAAACCCATTGCACAATCTCAGCATCCATTTAAATGCTCTCTCAAGAAATGAAAATCAACCAGAGTGATGTTCCGATAATTCCATTGCAATTCTGAAACTATCAATTAAATCTGCCAAATATTTTTATTGGATATGGACAGGTATTCATAAATTGCTAGTTCCCGTTCTAGTAAACACACTAGGCAAGATCAACACGAAGCATGGGAAAATTAACGACTATACAAAAAGTAAAATTTCTGTACAAAAAATGCAGAATTAGTTGAGGTACTGCTACTGACAGGTGTACACTGATCCAATACTGTATCAAGGCTAAAAAATGAACTGACTTGATGGCAAACAAATGCAGTTGTCAAAAATGAACGATATGTCAAAAAATGAAAATGCACAGCAGTCCAGAACTAAGCAGAAACTTGCTTTTTTTTTTCTAAAAATAGTAACATCTATTTTTATTAAATCAATTATGATTAAAGCTATCATTTCATTTCTGAAATTAATTTTTCAACTCAAAAAGACAGAGGAGAATGCAATTTTTGGGGTATTCATTAAATTATACATGTCTGTTAACTGATTCACAGGAAGCAGAGCTACCAACCATTGTATGTGTTTTTGCCTTTTGAAAAAATAATTAGAACAAAAACAGTGAAACTTCTCTATACCAGCCAGCTGTGGGACAGAAAATTTTGGCTAGTTTAAAGTAGTGGCCAGATTACAGAGGTTAATTTACAATGGCAGATACAATTGGGGTCTTAGTAATTGTGATTGGTTTATAGAGGTTGGCCAGTTTTCTGAGGGACTGGTTTAGAGAGGTTTCCCTGTACATCCTACTACTCATGACTTATTTTATCCATGAATGCCCCTGTCTTTGCAAACAGGAACAAGACATCTATCGGACCTGAAAAGGGGGAGTTACAGTACAACACACACTGATAATGCTTCAAATATAAAATCATTCCTACAAAGCCAAGAAATCTCCAACTAAACTTGAGACATTGACGGACAGACAGGGATAAAACTTAATGCCCCTGTCAGCTTGGGAGGGGGACATAAACAAATTTTGAGTAATGATTGGCTGCTCTTAGTTTTTAGTGCAGGAAACAAACATGTATTTTTTCGGGGGCCTTGGAAAGGAGAGAGAACTCTACAGCTGAACAAAAGTCTATTGAACAAAGTTTTAAAAACCTTACCAGTTTAGGAAAGCAGTATGAGTCAAGAAACTTGGGCAATGCAACAATCAGAGGGTAATTTTTTCTGTCTGCTAGCACAATAAATAAATGGTTTTGAATATCATTTTGTTAATGGTTAAATACTGATGATCGGTTTGAATGCGACAACTGTGCCAACTTGAGCATTGTAGCGAAATGATTCGAAGAAAACAAAATTTTACAAATATCTGAATAAATATTATGAGAATATTAAACAATTATTACATTTTTTGTCATTATTCATAGTATTACTACATGTTTCGAATCAAATGACATTGGTTTCTTGATTAAAAGATGACAAAATGAGATGAACAACATAAGGAAAAAAAACCAAAACCATAAATAATATTCCTAAACATTTAACATTAGGGAGGTGCAGTTACAAAAATCTAAATATTAAAAAAAAAAAATATCATAAAGCTAATTGACTCACCCATGCATGATTAAATGTGCTAAGTTCAATATGTGCAAATTCTCCCAAACAAAGAACACAACATGTTACGATGGCAATATCGAATTCTCCCAAACTAAAGATGGTAATTTTATTTAAGTCTGCAGCATCAATACTAAGCAATGTTCAATACTACACAAGTGTATATGTATGTGACGGCATGAATATATTTTGAATACAAAAACTAATTTTGAAAATGGTGCAATGTGAGCCAAAAAAGCATCCTTTCTAAAAGTGTCCACCAAGTGGACAATATTTCATGATCATCAATGAGTTTTATTATGTCCTTGGACTACATCAAAGTGAACAATAGACATGCAGACAATATTTCATGATAGACACCATTTTATGTTGCATACGAAGCGTGTAACCAGGGACATGTAACTGGAATTCAGGAATCATGTGGTATTTAATTTGGCACTACATCAGACAAGCACAATGATTTGCCCAAAAGGTAATAAATATCTATATAAATATGCACCAATTTCTACCTTATTCTTCATGTTATTTACGACATCCAACAAGCCTGAAAAGATTTAGTCCAATAGTTACATGTATCTATGAAGCTGAAACCAGTCTCTGTACTGATATCAACCGTTTCTCAACATAAAAAAACAGATGTATTTGTTTGATTGGGGTTTAATGCCACTTTCAACAATATTTGACTCATATCATGGAGGTCAGTTTTTCTGGTGGAGGAAGCAGGAGTACCCAAAGAGAACCATCAACCTTGGGCAAGTTACTGACAAACCTTATCATATGCAATGCGAGTTGAGCACACCTTTTTTTTGTATGATACCAAGTCAGACGCAAACTCATGTCACATCATATAGGTGATAGACTGCAGTGACCTGTACAGGTAGGTTTGACCACTCTGCCACCAAGAACCCCCAACAAATGTAAGATGAATAACAACAAATAAGTCATCTGTTGAATTTCTCAATGAGTTGTTAAGTATAAAATCAGCAGCTGAGAACGAATTTTAACATCATGATCATATGTGGTGGAAAATTTTTCTCATGTCATTTTAAATGTGAGAAATGCAAGAGAACGAGAAATAAGATGAAATACAACAATCAACATTCTATTTCACTATTTTTTATAGGTTTTATGAATTCTGTAAAACTAAAGCAAAAAATAAACAAAAAAACTTTAAGTTTTTTAGAATACTCATTTGCATTCAACATAAAAAAAATTGATTTTTTCCCCAAAAAATAAATTTTTCTATTAAAAAATAAATTCTGATTTTTGAGACTTCGTATATCCCTATAAAATTTTATATTATGTCTTATCTTCAGCTTCTGGTTATCCTTTTATATTTATCACTCAAGTTGACAAAAATCACAACTGTTTTTCAAGACACTTGATTTGCCAGAATAAAGTGCAATCACACGTCCCTATCAAATCTAAATAACGGAACTATGTCTGCTTATACACAAATACAAATTATGGAAATGAATGTACCTGATACACAGTAAACAGAGACCAAATTCTACTGTATGTAATTGATATTGCCATCGTAACTATGACAACAATATCTCATTAATAAAACAACAAATTACATATATATCCAATCATTCTCATCAATAAGACACACACAATAAATTTAAAGCAACAAGCAAAAATAATACAATTCCAATATACAAAATACGATAAACGATAATATATATCGTTAAATAAACATGTCATCACAACTTCAACTTATTTTTAGGTCTGTGGCACAATTCTGTCTCCAATATTTCCTTTCAATATGTGAACAATTTAATACTTTCCTTGCACGGAGATCATGCTCTGTAGAAATGGAACCAGATTTTATAACAATCTGGTTCTCTGCCCTTGTCTTATGTAGAAAAAATCCACGTTGCCAAAGATTTCGCTAGAATTTTTCTCCACAGCTTTCTATCTATATTGCAGAGCTAGCACCAATCTATAAAAAATGGCCATTCAAACATTACGCAATATTGAACTACATATTACATTGAGGCCATTACTGAAAAAAAAATGAGGTCAAGGTCAATGTCGTGACCATGGTTACATCAATGCTCTAATTTTTACATAATTAAAGTGCAAAATAAGTCACAGGTTAAACCTTTTAAACCTGATTGTATTTAAAAATTTTCTACACAAAATGTTAAAGAATCTAATTTTGTTTCAGTTATTGAAATTCATTATGAATATCATATATACACAATTTAAATTTAAATTTCAGTATTTATGCAATTCATCCTAATTTCCCTTCAAAACACAGTTTTAACTCTCACAAATGTACATATTTAATATTATGCAAGTACTGCATTATATACAATTTGCATATTAAAAATTTTAAATTTGATAAATTGCTTCATTTTTTATAAAAAGAAAGAAGGGACAGAGAAAGAAATAAAGAAAGAAAGAATGCAATGTGAACTGGTACAAATCATTCACATCTAAACCAAAAATTCTTCGCCCAAATCTTTCCCACTGGTTCTTAAACTGGTTCTCATTTAAACCAAAGCTTCGTAAATCATACAGGGAACCAGCTGTTTCCAAAACAAATAATCTTCCACCTTCTGGCAGCTAAATTTTTTTCCACTCTAAAAATAAATTTCTTTTTTCTACATTTCAAATGCACAATATTCTTCATTTAAATTTTCTTTTTCTATTCTTAATCCTTATCACAGAAAATCAACAGTTTTGCCAAGATTAAAGTCTGCTGCCATGGAAACAACCAAACCATTTTTCACTTTGCAGAAGAAACTGAAGATCTAGATCCTTCACGCTCATTCCTATCCCGTCGTCGATCTCGCCTGTCAATTCGGTTTTCTTTTGCAGCCCTACGATTTCCGCCATGTCGCTGCTCCTTGGGTTCAAAATCTCTACGCCCCTGCTCCTTTGAAGGGGTACGGTGAGCAGTAGATTTCTGAGTCTGTGACTGCTCTTTAAGAGTTTTACGAGAACACTGTGGGGACTCATTTCCTGAATTGTCACTTGTGTCCTCATTTTTCCCGTCGGCAGTGTTTTCGTCACTTTCTCGACCTTTCTGCACCATTTGAGCATATGATAACTTGGCTGGGGAAGCTTTTTCTCTTTCAACCTGAAGAAAAAACCCATGTGTTTACTGTATTTCTGGCAAGTGTCCAATTATACAAGAAAGAACTATGTTATGTGCCCCATGGACATTTAATGAACTGAACAGCTTAATGATAAATTATCCAGTGCTCAATTCAGAAAATATTGCCACTTTCTGGCATATATTCCATATTCTTGCTGTTTAATATTATTTCAATTTGAATTTACTTCATTAAGCAAACTCTAAATAAAGTAGCAAAGTAGAATGTTGTGCAGTCAAATTGACCTTGAACCCAAATCACCCAATTTCTGTACTGGTTGTTCTTGTAAACTGAAAATAAGATTTTTGGTGCGACTTGTACATTGTAATGTTCACCAGATATATTTTACAATAAAAAAATTCTTGCCAAATTAATTATCATCTTAAAATACTTTTTAAATATACATTTACTATTTAAATCTAGCCCATATGGTTTTTATGCCCCGCCTGCAAGGCAGGCCGGGCATATAGTTTTTCGGTCTGTGGGTCCGTCCGTCCGTCCGTCCGTACGTCCGTCCCAAAAGGTTAAGGATCAGGTTTAAGGTAGTTTT
>JAULBM010010280.1:0-11702 GCA_032357055.1 Geukensia granosissima
GCACACCTGTACCCAAAAGTATGTCAAGTTACCCCCCCCCCCCCGTGTGATAACTGATGTTAGAATAAATGCCAAATACGATTAATGAAGTTGTGATAAAAAATGCGATAAAAACACTAAAATTAAATAATTTTATAACAAATACCTTTGAAATGGTTTAGTTGATGATAAAATTTTGTTACGTGTTTGTTTCCAAGTCGCTAACAACATCACCAGGAAGATAAATGACGTCAAATGGTTTACCTAGATGTCTATATATAGTTATTTGACCTTGCATATATTCAAAATCAAGGTTCAACGCCATATATCAAGAAAATATTTTTCTTCTGTCTAGAACCGCTTAAACAAAGAAGTTAATTTTTGCAGGATATTTAGAAATTTCTTAGCTAATGACAGATTGCAAAATCACAACCAAATCACATACAAGAAGGAGGCGTTATTGTCTATAGATCAGACAGCCATCCCAAAACTTTAATAATTAACATACATCAACAGGTTACCTTAAGGCACTCAACAGTGTACAAAGACCCACACGGTAAGGCAAGCTGTAAAAGCCTCCAAAACAAAATGTAGTAATAATCGACCAAAGTATACATGATAAAAAGAGTTAGAAAAAAACATAACAAAAACATCTTCTGGACTTTAGGTTCCTGGTTTGGGACACTCACATAAGGTATGTGGCGGCTTTAAACATATTTTTTAGCGCTCAAAACTTGTTCTAACCTAGGAAAGTGGTGTGACAAAACGACATACAAATAAACCTTAATTAAGAACTTTCTATATTAGATTGAACTGTTGAACATGTTAAAGTCAATGCACAATACACAGACAATAATAAATAGAACAAGAGAGATAAAAAGTACTCAGTCTACATCATCTATGACAAAAATGTAACAAAATATTGACTAAAACTTAACTGGTTTTAAATAAACAAAAGTAAAAAATATTACTAAATTAAGTAAAATATTTTGTGGCTTGACCTGTTGACACAATTTCAAATGTATATTTAAGATTTACAGTATTTCATTTTCTTGCAAAACAAACCCGTTGTTGAAATATTATAAATATATTTCTCAAAGTTACATGTTGTTTTCTGACTAACCCAGTGCTTTTAAAGATAACAAGCATATAAAAACTTTTTTACATTTGTTTGTTAAAATAAAGCAAACGATTTAAGAATTAGTTTTGTCGTCCAACGCTCCAAATGAGGGTTCCACAAGGGTTGATTTTACATTTCTCCTGTAATATGAACGAATATATGATAAAAGGAATTCGAAGATACCAAAGGGGCAGTGTTGTGTTTGATTTTTATGTTGAAAGAAAAATGGTTTTAGATTTTTTTCACATGTAAAGCAAGCTTTCGGGTAATAAATTCAACATTATGTTAATGTCCTGGAAGTCTATAGACCCTTTATTTGGGTATTATGAAATAACCATAGAGATGGAAAAATAATTACATGCACATGGCCGTAGCCAGAAATTTTCGAGGGTTGAGTAGGGGATTCGAGCACCTCGCGAAGCGACCCTCACGACTGGGGTCTGGGGTATTTGGTGCAAAATCCTGCAATCAAGCCTTCTCCTGGCACTGTTTTTGCATTTAAAAAGTCCTTTTTTGTTCACGAGAGAAATTTTTCAGCCATATCGTGGCGGAACATACAGATATCGTATAATATAAACAGACATAACTAACAAATTATTGTGTATTTACATATCAAACAAAGTAAATGACCTTCATATCACAGTTCATAATAGAAAAAAGTACAATAATGTTGGAGCAAATCATATGTCTTTCTATATTGTAATGTTCATGTTACTCCAGTTTTAGTTTTCAGTATAGTGTTGTGTGGAATATGTTTGTATTTCGTTTCATTTTGTTGGCTATTGGCCATGTCCGTCTTCTGACTTAACGATTTCCGCCTGTCCCTTCTCTCTGCTAGTTATATGAAAAAGAAAGTCCAATAATAGACTTCATACTGATATTTATGTGAGAGTATGATTTATTACTGCTGAATGGTTTATGAGTTGTACCTGATTGTAAATTGGTATCCAATTTTCTCTTTGTTTACCATACTCACAAAAGTCTAAGTTAAAACAGCTTATATAATAAGCGCAACACTAGACTGTGTTTACAATTAGATTGATTGATTGATTGATTGATTGACTTGCATATTCAGGACGGGAACAAGTTATAAGCAATAAATCATAAATGAGAGTGCTTGGAGTCAGGGCCGGGGAATTTCCTATAGCCACAAAAAGCCTTATTTGGAGTGTTTAGTACAGGAAGATAAAATTTGGCCTCAGCAAATAAGTCACCAACGACACTCATTACGAGCTGTTTTAAAGGGTACTTTGAGTTTACTGTTATGAAGTGTGGTTGAGTTCTGCTTATCGGCTAAAGAGAACAAGTGGATAAGAATGGAACTATTCAGTATACAGCATCTCTGGGTTAAATTGGCTGCTAAAATTTAATTTTTGTTTTGGAAGGAAAATGAAATAGATAAGGGTAGTACAATACCAGACTAGGAACTCAAGATTATGTGTGAGTTTTCTGGATTCTGTTGTTCAGTTTCAGAGAAATAGTTGATTAAAAGCATTTTCACATTTGGCCATGTATAAAAATGTCCGTCAATATTGAAAAATTGATTTGGAAAAAGAATTAAATAAGTAGTGCAATACTAGACTTGATACTGGATTGTGTGGAAGTCATGTGATACAAGTAGTTAAGGAGGTCGCGAGCAACATGACCAGCAATTGAGTTTTGTATAGGAAATTGTTCCATATGTATACTCAAGTGTAATTAATTATAAAAGATTTACTTTACATTTACTTTATTGAATTGTCATAATTATTTTATTGTAGAATGTCAGGTTATATTGTTATTTGCACAAGTAAAGAGTAAACTAAAGTGGAATATATACTGAGAGTTAAATTAATATTGAGTTGACAGAGAGTTTATGTCCAATATAAAATCAACTGACAGCACATCTGTATATCCCATATTAAGTCGAGCAGTCTGTGTCACGAATAAATCTTGCTGATCCGCCCATATCATCCAAAATAAAACTGCAAACTGTCTACTTCAGTTGGAGATATACAGAATCCCCATAAAATGAGGTCGTGACATTAATTGAATTGTGGGTGTGTAAAACCCCCATCAAAATTGCTAGGAAAATTTTTTGCATGAATCAGCCATATTGTTATATATTGCTAAAACTAAAGACAAAAATTTTTGTGAATCCAAAACCGACAATGATTCTAAAAACAATCTACATTTTATTGTATTATACAGAAATGTCCCATAATAGAAGTTTCATTTGGATTTTTGTCATAAAATATTTTACTGTGGAGCATTCCAGTCGCCACTAAATTGTATCTTTCAAATTTGTTTTAGAGAAGACATATGCACCTAATGATTTTTACATTATTAAAACATCAAAACCAATTGTAAACTCATTTCTTGGTGTGTTGAAATCCTAAAAACTTATGTGGGGAGAGGAATCTTGAGTGTCCAGATTGAAGAGAAAATGGCCACAGGAGGAATCATTCATATAAGATACAACAAAATTACCAATGTTGAATAAATATGCAGAATTATTTGTATACTATATGTACCCTCTCATCAGTAGCAATTGAACTAAACTTAAGAAGTCAAAGATCCAAACTGCAGTTTCAGATAAATTTCCCATATAGTCCAAAGTAAGTTATAAATGGTGAACTTGTAAATTTCGGAATAGAAGAACATTTTAACTTTATAGTATACTGAATAATATGCAATTTCAGACCAAAAATTATAGAAAAAATTTTGGTGATCTCAAAATCTATGGAATATGGTAATGCAGGAAGATGGTTACTCTCGAAATAAGCTAAAAGATGAAAATACGAACAATAGACTAGAGGCTCAGAAGGGCTGAGCCTGTATCGCTCACCTGGGAAGAACTGAATGATACATCTTGTCAAATTTGGTTCCATTTGGCGGTCTAGCGGTTCAAAAGAGATTTTTTTCTATATCAGTCAATCAATTAAAATGTAAGGAATTATCATTGTAGCTTCCTATTGAATATAAGTTCATTTGGCCAAGGGGTTGTAGAGAATTATTTTTTCTATAACAGCCAATCAGAATCAAGAATTGCCCATGGCAGCCATGTCTGTTAACAGATTGGGATCAGCATGAAATGAGCAATCTTAATAAAGGACCTTATAGAGAGGATTTCCTGTCAAATTTGGTTCTATTTGGCCTTGTCGTTTCAGAGGAGATGTATTTCTTTGAATCAGCCAATCAGAAAAAAGAATTTTCCATAGCGGCCAGATCTGTTTACAGATCGGCACAAAATGAGCAATTTTAATAAGGGACCTTATATACAGGCTTCCTGTCAAGTTTAGTTCCATTTGGCCTTGCCATTTTAGAGGAGATGCATTTTCTTTGAATCAGCCAATCAGTAACATGAATTACCCATGTTTGCTGACGGATCCTCACAAAATGAGCAATCTTTATAAAAGGAACTTATATAGAGGTTTCCTGTCAAGTTTGGTTCCATTTGGCCAAGGGGGTTCAGAGGAGTTAATGAAACTGTGAAAAGTTTATGACGGACGCCAAGTGATGACAAAAGCTCACATGGCCTGTGGCCAGGTGAGCTAATAAAAGGGTAAATAAACATCTTGACTAGCAGACAGAAAGGCAAATCTTATGTGGTTGGAAAAGATTGGTTAAGGAGCCCAACCTGTCTAAGCGTTAATGACTTCATTCGAGTTCACTAGAAAACTAATGTGCTGGACAGTTATACAGTCAACTATATACAGAGTGTCTGATGAAATTTAGCTTTGGTCACTTAGTAAATACTTTGATGCAAAAGGAGCTAACGAAAATTGTCATGACAGACCAGACCATGGTCATGGCCAAAATAAAGAGAATCGGCAGACAAAAATTTTGAAATATATTGAAAGATAAAGCAATACAAACCCTATACATGTAATATCACGAGGGGAGGTTAATTAGCATGCTCCTGTTTCACTAGTGTTAACAAGAATTATATTTCAGAACTGTTTTATTACAGATATGAATAACTTGTTTCATTTCTAAAACATTAAAATTACTTGATTTGGCAACCTATTTCGGTTTGTTTTGGATTCATCTATTTTCTTATCGTAGTCTTCCTATGTTTGGGTTTAAATGCTGGTATAAAGAGGTAACTTCTTGAAACATGTGTTCAGCATAATTCAATTTCCAATATCTGTTCAACATAGGTAAACTTGTAATTTAATAACCATTTTCCTTCTTTATTCAAGAACTTGGAATTGGGAAAGTTTTCCTTTCAGGATGTGTGAAAATAAAGTATGATATTTATCATGTTTTCTGTTCTTCAATATTCCATCTTTTACTTGGAGTGTTTTCATTTTGGCTTGTTAACAAGAACTTCCAAAGTACAAAGATTAATTCATTTATTATTGTCAACATGTATAATACAAACAAGCTTTATTTCACTGATATGCAAATTTATATGGCAGCGATGTCATTAAAAGAATTGTACGCAAAATGAAAACAATGGTCTGAAAAGTCATGAATTTCTAATCTAAAAACAGTGTAGAACTTTGTGATCTTGTATATAATTTGTTAATGAGATGGTCCAGAGCTGTTTACTAAATCATAAATGGTTTAAAAATAGCTTAATATGACCTTTATCTGTCTCCAACATAAGCTGCAATCAACTGCTTAACTGTAAATTGGCACTATTCTAGGAATCCAAAATGGACCTGTCTGAACTTGAATAAAAATTAATATTTCCAAATTGTTTGTCGATCTTTTAACTTTGTGAAATAAAACTGATAGGATTTACTGATCATGTGGAATTTCATCTGTCTATTAATGATATCACCTGCCAAAAATACATAATAAATCATACAACAAATGTGCAAATTTATGTATATTATATATCTGTCAATATATATTATGTTGCTAAGCAACAGAACTAATATTTACAGAATTCTAACAATATTGGACTAGTATTTGGTAATAATTTCAAGCATTGATTACACATTTAGTTTATTTTGCCATATAAAACTTGAAAATTCATATACATAAGAAGTTTACAAAAGCATAACATTAACCCTCCTCCCTTAAGAAAAGTTGTCCCTTTTGCCTGTTTAAGCAAGTCTAACCCTATAATTACCAACAGCATATATATAGGCTATATCAATTTGTAGAGTCTTGTTCATTTTTTAAAAATAATGGGTAGGTTGGGGAATTGTATTTATCTTTTTATTCATTTTTATGAAAAACTGTAAAATTTTAATGATTTTGCCAAAAATACAAAATTAAAATATTTTACCTCCTAGAAAGTTGGTGCAGTTTGAGGTGTGACTCTACAAATTAATTTGATATGGCATTACAAATTTCAATAATAAAGATGAGGTTAAAACTCAATTCCCAAGAAGTAAATGAAAATCTCCCCAACAGTTTTCATTAACATAATAAAATTCTATATTCTATACTAAGAAATTTGTGATGTATTTCTATCACAACTAAGGTCACTTAAGTGTTTCTTCAACTTTACATACATCATGTTATAAAAACAATAAAAATAATAATGAATTCAGTTTATAATTAACAACTGATTCAATTCAACAAAATCCTGTTTATTACGGATAGAGTTTCTGTTATGCTTAAAGTTCTCTAAAAAATCTTATAATAACGAATTTAATTATATGAAAAACATTGTAAAACTATATGATTATTTCATCAGGATATTTTAGTACACTGACAGCTGAAGATGCACATACTAAGAACAGTAAACACAAAATATCTGTGTATGTAATATAGACCAAAATAAAACAATACAAAACAATACTCTTGTATAAATTGTACAAAGTATTACTACAGGACATATATCACATGATATCATATAACAAAGAGAAACATTGCATATCTAAAAATGCCTTGGTTTTACTTAGGATAGAAAATAAAATTAAAGGAAGACTATACATAGCATGGTTTTGTTCAATACCAAAAAAAAACCCTTCAAAGGTTATTAAATAAAACATTTGCAAAAACATAACATTACCCCCCCCCCCCTTCTTATTAAAGTGTTGTCCTCTAAGCCTGTTAAAGTGAGTAACAATCTTACAGTTATCAACACTTTCTTCTTAAACAATCTTTACAAACTGAAACTGACTATTTTAGTTAGTATGATTTGGTTAAAATTCTAATTTCCATATATCCTAAGATTTCACACAGTTTTCCTACTCATCTACATTCATAATTGTTTATCTCATAGGATATATTGCAAATATTTCTTTACCAATATATAATTATTAGCATCAACAAGAATCAATATAAAGTAAAACTTAGTAGCTTGAACAGCCAAGTGAATTCAACACTGGATATACTGCAAAAGGTTTAGATTATCCATGGAGTTAAAGCCATTATAGCCAGACTGGATTGTCCAAAGTTCTATTTTATTCTACAAATTGGCATTTAATTAAAATACTCACTATAACTGCAATAAGTATTTTGTGAAGTGCTTTTGCTGATTTCTGACCAAAACCAACACTTGTGGAGAAAAAATTACACAAAAACAAAATATTCTTCTGAGACCACACATTTTCACCAATAAAACACATATAAACACATAATAAAATAGATATCAAAATTCTAAAATTAAATCCCAAACATTCCGACTTTTTACAACATAGAATATTTCAAATTATAAACATCAAAATAAATAGGCACAGCATGTTGAAATATTAAAAAAACAAATTATACCAGCACTTAATCAAGGAAATCCTTTCACTTACACAAGGGCATCAAAACAAGTATCAAAACTTATCTAAGAAACACATATTATATTTCTAAACTAAATAATGCATACATACCAACCCCTTTGGATGAAAAAGCGGTAGTGGGGGTCTGGGAAAATTTTCCATGAAAAAAAATGCAAAATGGTGCACTCTGAGAACATTTAAGGTTACAAAATGCAATTTAAATTCTGTCATTTTTATATGCAAAAAAAATGCTTTCCTGTTTCTGTGTTTTTGTTGACATTTGGTACAATTGTACTTGAAAAAACGACATCAATTTAGAGACCCATTAGAAAAGAAAGACGTCATGTTGTCATGTTAGTTGAAATTAATTTATTAATTAATATAAACATACAGATTATTATGATTTTAATATATATTTTGGCATATTTTACCAAAGCGTAAGAATATCATTCAAAATCGGTAGGTGGTAGAATTGACTGAAAATCAGTATTCTAACACTTAAATCTGTAGGGTTTGCAGGTATGCATAATGCATATAATACATTTTATTAGTGAATATCATGTTATAGGGCCATTACATAAAACCAGATATAAATGGGTATTTACATATTAATCTAAATGGATTTTATGGCTTATTTGTGAAGATTTGGCAGTTTTCCTTGTGAAAATAATGTTTCACTCAGATTCATTTTTTCAAACAATATTTAACCATTCTGCACTTTGGGTGTAAAACCTTTCTTTTATATAATAATTGTTACTTCTATTTTATAAACTAATCTATTTACGAAACAATGAAAACTGCTTATTTCTTCGTACTTTCTAATGGTAGCAACTATATCTATATGTTCCATATCAGCCTGAGCAACTATATCTATTATGTTCAATATCAGCCTGAACACATATTTTTAAATTAACAGAGTATTAACAGTTCTGCAATGTTAAACTTACACTTCACTGAAGATATTGTTCAAATTTAATAAAACTCAGTTCAATGGAACTGTTCAAATGAAGATTTTATGACGACATGATGTTTGATATGTAAACACTGAAACAATTGAGTTCTCTTTATTCTATACACTGACATAAGTGAGTTCTCTTTATTCTATACACTGAAAAGAGTTAGTTATCTTTAATCCATAAACTGACACAAGTGAGTTCTCTTAATCTGTACACTATTATGGCACTTCACGTCTCCTTTCCTACTGCCTTAGGTCAATAGTTAGCTGATAAATACATGGTTTAAATACATTTGTTTCTGGTAACATTGTTATCAATGGATATATTAAAAGTTAGATGAAGATGAGTCATAATCATCAGGTTTGTAACGAGCTTTTCTTATTTCTGCTAATTTCAATCTAGCTCTCTCAAGTTCTTTTTCTCTCTTCAAAATTTCTTCCTGTGCTTGCAATTCCTGAAAAAAAAAAGATTTTTGATTAAAATCGAATAAAAAATTATGTCTGTGTTGAATATTTTAATTCCCTATTTGCCTGTATTTAAACATAAAAAAATATCCAATAAAATACAAAAAATATAAAAATACTATAAATCAACAATATTAAGAAAGGTGGAAAATTTTCCACAATTTAATGATTTTAACTTCATTTGGTTTTATTCTGTAATAAATTTTCTGGTATTGAAAACTTTTACATTAACAGTAATATGTTTTTCATTAAGACCATGCAAAAGTATTTCCCTGGTATAGTACAACCTCAATATATCATCACTGTTAGGATCTGACCAAATGATGGCAATATATCTAGGTAATATTTACCTACAAATTAGAGTATTTTTAGACCTTGAAAAAGTATAGCAATAATAGAGAGTATGTCAATAAAATGAAGTTTAATGCCTCATCTGTCCCTGGCAGAAATTGAATTACAAATATTATTTTTTTAAGGACATCTAATGAAGACCCTGTTAATTTTGGTCTAAACTGGTCCAGTAGTTCTAAGATAAATTCAAATTTTGTTGATGCCTGATAAAGGTTAAAATTTTTTGCATGTAGATTTTTAAAAATATTTAGGTCAGAGCAGTATTATTTTATGTAAACAAGTTTTATTCATTTGGGATGATTTTAAGCTTTTGGCAAGGCAAGCTTGTAAAAGGCCTTGTGGGAACCTCTATATTTATATATTCCCATGTAATTTTCGTTGGTGTGACATTAACTCCACATCAATTAATTTCATAAGTGTTGCAATAGGTCATCTGATACTTTGGGACAGGTGAACTAAGAAGGCAACATTCACAAATTTTTTAAAATATAAAGACCCACCTGTCTGATTCCTCCAACACGAGTTCCATCAATATCCACCTCCTCTGCTTCATCTGACACTCCTTTAGCTTGTTGTGCTGCTTTAACTAAAGCATCTGTAGCTCTCTTTACTGCATTACCAGCAGACTATAATAGTAATGTTACACATGTCAAAATAATCAAAATATACACATACTAATATTTAATAGAAAGAATATGGAAAATATGGCGGAAAGACACAATCCACATCTTACATAAGTTTATAACAAATATTCAAATGCTAAATTTAACTGTGTGTAAAGTGCTTTTTTGATTCACAATCAGACACATTAGGGGCCATTTAATTTCGCAAATTGAAAAAATTTGGCATGCTTGTTGAATAAATATTCAAGAGAAAGAAATAAATAAATTGAATGAAACAGGTCATAAATATAACCCAAAACTGAAGACAAATATTTTTATAAAAATAGGTAACTATGAAGATTGATCAGGGAACCAAAAAGCCTTAATCCACTAATTATCAGTTTAGACACCGATTTTGACATTAGGACACCATGACGGGTGTTTAATGAAAGACAGGGATGCTTACCCTTTCCATTCCTGTTTTGTAAAGGAGTTCCTGGATTCCAAGCCTTTGTTTCTTTTGTTTTCATTTTATTTTTTAGTTTGTTTCAAATTTTCTATGTCTTTTTGGACAATGCATTTCTGACCTCTCACATAGGTATTTTACACTGGACTTGAAATGATGGAATACAGTCTCCTTAACATTCACACTAAATCTATTTACATAAGTCATCAATTGACCTACATACCTGTAACCTTTGCATAGCCATTGACCCTGGATCAGCCTTGACCTTACAAGCCACCAGTAAAGCAGCAGTGGATCCAGCCACTTCCTTGGCTGAGGCAATGAGTTTCTCCTCTGTGGCATTGCCTTGGACCATGGCATTAGCTGATTCACATAAACCATGAGTTGCTCCTGCAACCATTCTAGCCTACAGTATAAAAATATGTGTCAATTAAAATGGAGGTTTTTATGGATGGCTATTGCAGAAATAACAATTCAGACATATCACAGTGTCTTTTTAAAAAGAATTATAAATAAGCATCATGGTAACAATTCATTAGGTTAAGATACCTTGTCTCAACCAATAAAACATAGAAATTTAATCTATTTACTGATCTTATTCCATCCAAAACAAATCGAATAATAGTTTCAGTTTTTTTTTCTTTACTTTCTTTATACTATCTGCATAATAAATTTGAAGAATAATATAAAAAAATTCATGTATCAGGAAATTCTCTGGGACCATTTGTTTAAATGTCAACTACTTTTTTTCACTTAATATTTCAAATATTAATAACACTTTAAATATTTCAAGTCTTTAAATTTGCATGCTGAAACGCCTTTATCACTGGAGCTTGACTTTATATTTTAATTTAAATATACTGAGAGGTCAGGTATGTCAACCCCCCGAGGGCGGCCGGGGTATAGAAATAGGCTGTTCAGTTTCTCCACCTGCAGGTAGAACCCCTGCTTAAGGGGCGTCCGTTAGTTCGAGCAGGATGTATAAATACTGGAACTCCCTTTCTCAAAAGGTTGTGGCAGGGAAAGAATAAGCACTAGGTATCTCCGTCCTTGAGGCACTAGTCCTCTAAAAGGGGCGTCTCTGATTGTGGGGGATGTATAAATTCAC
>JAULBM010010291.1:0-11701 GCA_032357055.1 Geukensia granosissima
TTATTGATTTGTGAGTATTAAAACAATATCAGTTCCAACATTAATGTTTACAACCAAAAGTTTTATCAAAAGGCAAATGGACATTCATGAAGCTGTTACAAGAATTTGTACATCCCTTGATTTTCAAAGTCTAATTTCTCAGAAATTGGAAAAAATAATTAATTCCAAACTTTTATTCCTCATTCTTTATTGATTTGTGAGTATTAAAACAATATCATTTCCAACATTAATGTTTACAACCAAAAGTTTTATCAAAAGACAAATGGACACTCTTGAAGCTGTCACCAGAATTTGTACATCGTCGTAATTTTCAAAGTCTAATTTCTCAGAAATCGGAAAATATAACTAATTCGAAACTTTTATTTCTCATTTTTATTAATTTTTGAGTGTTCAAACACAATCAGCTTCAACATTTAATTTTACAACCAAAAGTTTTATCAAAAGGCAAACGGGCACACATAAACCGCGCAAAGCAACTGTCAACACCTGGTTGAGCATTCCAATTTTACCCACGCTACACAATATACAGAAAATCACAAACACAGAATTATCAAAATACTTTCATTTTCTAGCATTTCGAAGGCACAAACATGTTGAAAAGTATTTATTTCCATTGTATTGATAATTTCTGTAGAACAATGATGAAAAATAATGGCAGATGACGCCGAATAGCAGATGAAATATCGTAAAATCGCAGGACCGTGTGATTTCACGATCGATCACACTAGCTTGAACGAGAGTTTCCAATCTGTTGTATTATATGTCTCTGGCAACTTACATATCATATTTGCTCAGCTGAAATTAAAATTCATAATATATCTGATAGAGATATTTATTCATTTAAAAGAAAGAATATGGATATGCCAGAAATACACAATTCACTTCTTTACTAGGTTGTGCACTCCTTAATTTTTCTTTAAGCTGTTGTATTGAACCTTGCAGTGTATGGATTTAGAAACACTAATTTGTACCGGTACATTTAATTTCTTGTAATTTTTATTGTTCTTTAAATTCATGAGTTAGATGAAGTTAAAAATCTGCTCCAATTATTTCTTAGTGTCTGCATGATTCAATAGAAATACAAATGTAAAAGAAATAAGTTTTTATAATAATCATAGATGGTGTAGATCTGGAAAATCTTTTATATGCACTAATATAACTATAGAAAAATGAAATATCATTAGCTACGAGACAGCCATACTAAACCTGTAAATTACAAACATCTACTGGTGGCCTTGAGGCCTTCAATAAGAAAAAATATCCACACCTTAAGGCAAGCTGTAAAAGTCCCCAAGAGTAAAATTAGATAATATGCAAATGTAACAATTATCAGCAATGTTAAAGAAGTAAAACAGCAACATCAACTAGATGGCTTTAAACAGGCACATAAAGTTTGTAAGTTCTCAACCCTCCCCTAACCTAAGACAGTGCTGAGGCAAAATAACAAACACAAACATTTTAAACCAACTATAATAGATAAAACTCTAATACCTAATATGCAGAAAATTAAAAATACAATGAGACTGACATCAAAAGAGTACCACCACTTCCTATTTCTGACAGCTAGTTCAAAATCAAAACACATGTGATTACTTATTTGGTTCTCTTCAGCTTAAACATCCATCAATCAAAACATATCCCTCTATTGCTTTACAAAAATATCTCCTGAATATTAAATAAAAGATCAAGCCTGATCCACTTGTTCCTTCTAGACTTGCTTCTGACAGCAGACCTTTTTCACATTACTGATATTTACCCCATAATTATATATGATAATGTCACCAACAATTTCTTTTTCCACATGTACAAACTTATAAGACAATTCTGTACTTAAACCGTTTGTGTCAGTGTTTATAATGTTGTACCGGTGTCTATATGTTTTTATATATTAATGTTGAATTGTCCCAGTAGTGACATAAGCTTGTATTTAGCCGATTCCCCAAATTCTTTGCAAAGATCACATCTTGAACCTTGAACTTTTCCTGTTGTAATTATGAAGATATTCTTCCAATAAGATTGTTACCATTAGAATCATTTTGGATTTCAGAATTTAAAATTTCTGCTTATTGTCAACTTTTTTTATATTTTATTTGACAATGAATGTCAGTTTGGCTAATTTTATAGTAATGGACTGAATTTGCAGTTGTCAGCAACAGACATTTTAGATTTTATTCATAAACAAAATCTTTTTATCATCTTTAACAATTATTTTATTTGAAAATGTAACAATTACAGAGTACTGATGCAAAGTAGCCAGAAAAGTTAACATCACTTTCAGGAGTTTGAGGTTAAAAAATTTTTTAATCTTGGATTTCTATGTTATCTTTATGCTTTCTAGATCTCCAGTAACGTTGTTAAATCAAACAAAGAGAAATGTGTCCATGGGACACAAAATCCCCCACCATCCAAAGAAGAAGTCAACATATTACAGATCTGAAAAAGGGAGACAACATACAACTTACCCTGATACTGCTTCAGACCAAATATCTAATCATATCATATACTAGCCGAGATATCTTTTGACCAAATTTAACAAGGGTAAAATATAAAGCCCCATTTTAAAGGCCAGGAAATAAAAACATTTAGAGTCATTTCCTTAAGGTAGGGGCACAGTTAAAACTCATTACCTTTGATTTATTGATTGCATATGGTAAATAAGGAGCAACTAGATTTTCAGAATATTAAAGATATCTTGTTAAGGTTAATGTCATTAAATTTCTGTCAACAATGCACTGATTAAAAGTGTAAAACTAAATAATAATGGATTACAAAAATATATTTGAAATCTTATTTTGTGTGCTCCCAAATGGACCCCTTATACTGCAAATGGAAATTATCTTTTGAATCAAAAAATGAATTGCATGTAGGGAATTTTGTTTTCTAACTTACTTTTGATTGTTTTTTTTTTTAACTTTGTATGTATATTGCTATTTTTAAAAATTCTGGTAAGTAAAATGGAATTATTGGCATTATCACTGTTGAAATACAGTCATGTTAGCGAAAAACCAAACATATCAGACAACAGATCCTAATTTGCTCATGTTTCCAGGCATTAATGTATTGCGAGTAAATAAATTGTTTCTTATTAGATTCTTAAACTGAACGTGAAATTTCAGGCAACAAGCTTTGCAATATAATGTTTGAGCAGTTGTTAAATGTCAATTCCACATCTTAAGTCATGGTTCAAGCAAGAATATTGAATTCCTCATGACAAAAAGCACATGCAAAAGTTTTATGGTTCGTTTTGTTCCTCAGTCAGCCCAAGATTTAATGAATAAAGAAAGACCTCACTCTGATTTGGAGTGTGTCGAATTGAACCTCTTCTGAAAGTCGCTAAAATAAAACAAGAATTAATTAATCTATGGTTGTATAAATCAAACCTGAAATGTCACATGTGGAGAAGAGTGTCTACTACTTTCTTATATCATTATACTTTGTTTTTTCATCCTGTGAAATTCCCAATTTTTGTTACCCAGGGTACCTCCTTAATATGTATGTTTTTGTAAGAGAGGTATCTCAGTATAGCTAAAAATCTTACATGATGCTATTTCTTCGTAAAATCCACAATATTTACAGAGAGAGAAAAAATTTTGCAATAAATTGTTGGGTGAAATAAATTTATAAACAATTAAAACCTAAATTTCACCATAAGAGCTTCCCATATGGGAGACAACTCTTATAGATTAAAAGATACGAAAAATGACCTTATAATATAAGGTAAAAAACCCAATACATTAGAAATGTATCTTTTCTAAACAAATCTAACAGTTTAATTAAAACATTCAACACTTTCTAAAAAGATGGTTTCTGTAAAGGAATTAGAAGGCAAAATGTCAAACAATTTAATTGACTGTTATGGGTAATAGTTTTAAACTATTCAGTTGGGCATTTTTTTAAATATCTTTTTATTAATATTTTTAATACTGGCTTCATGTTAAAAAAAATTTTCTGACTCAGTCAACTAATATATTGTATGTCCTGTCTTAATATATTCAGTTTTATAATAACATTTGATGTATTATTTTGCTACTTAATAATCATTTCAGATAACCTTTGTCAACAAACATTTCAGATGCAAAGATGTATAACTCCAAGACAGACATTCATGTAAGCAAGGATCAAGTCACTTTCATTGGCTGCTGCATACATGCAAGCAAATGTAAATAAAGAGCCTGTAGAGTTAGTGGTTAAATGAAGCTAGAACATGTTCAAACTAACCATTCATCCACACTATTCAACTGTCAACTCATTTTCCACAAAAATTATATTTTTTTCTGTAACTTAAAAATTTCTGGATGAAGGTCACACCAAACAAATGATTGTTGTGAGTAACTAAACTTTTTTTCATGTTTTCTGTAGCACCAACTGATAATCACATTCATTAAATTTAAAAAAATCACATTCTGGATGACACTTTCCTCAATAGTTTTGGACGAATACCAAATATACTACACAACATAACCATTTATCATGTATTCTTGATAATTCTCTCCTGATGTCATACATTGTAGTAACAAATTATCTTGTCTTTATTCAAAATTTCTCCTGTGACAAAGTTGTGATAATGACAAGGCATAAAACAATATATTTATCTTCATTTGTAGTTTTACAACACACACATACATACATACAAACATGTTCAATAACATACGCTTAAGCAAATTGCAATATACAAAGAATAATAAATATATAGGAGTATTGACAAAGGTTGATGAAAGTTTATTATTTTTAAATAGGTCATTAAAATAAAGTCATGAAAGTATCATAAAATTAATAAATTAAAATAAATAAATTTTGTTTAAATTCAGGTTATAAACATAATATTAAATATATATATTTTAAAATGTAAAGCACATAATATTAAATGAAATATTTGTCATGTGAGAAACTGAAACTTGGCCTAAATTGATACCTGGAACACATGGAACACAATACTTGCATAAATATTGTTTCCAGGGGGAAAAATGTCAATAAAAATTTTGATGGCGAAGTGGCCAATAAAATTTTCAGGATGAAAACCACCAAAATCAAACGGAAGATTTATTTTGGACCATTAACATTTGTGGTTGAATTTTAGAAAAACCAATTACTTAATCAAAAGTTATCATTTGCCTACAGATCGAAGAGTGAGAGCAAAATACCATAACACAACTACAAATTCTTGTGGCTGTATATTAAAAGAGAGCTAAAGACCCAATAAAATTCAAATTTTAAGCTAATGGACACTGTAACAATTCATTGTTTATTGAACAGACTTCAATCACAGAAGGTACACAAAAACAGGAAGTAACTAAGTTGTCAAAAATATAATAAACATTAATCACTAACAATCCATTGAAGGAATGTAACAAATTCTTGAATAATATTAAAAAGCCTCAAGATATACTGCTATCATTACTTTGATCTTGCATACATAAATGCTGGATTGTAATAGAACTCCTTGCCGACTGCCTTTGATTAGTCGGAGGAGGCTCGGGTCTAACCGAGCTTCTTAATTGAACTTTAGTGTTCGGTGGTAACTCTGGACCAGCGATGGTTATACTGCCCCTGTCAATGGATTCTGACATGACAGAATTAGATAGATCAAAAGTCTTACGTTGAGCTTTCGTAGAGGCTGAGTTTCTCAGATACTGTTTAGCTTTTTTCCCACTGTAGTCTCTGATGTTCGAGTCAGCTTCTGTAATTTGTAAAGATAAATATTTTTAGTTTAACACTAACAAAATAAAACACATCTTTATCAATTTCATTTAAAAAAGTTATGCAAGTGTTAAACTAAAAAAAAATAGATTAGTCACTCTGAGACTTATTAAAGTGAAATGAATGCACGGGTTGACCAGGGGTCTTTGTGACATTGAGGAATCTACTTCAACCAATTTTTTTTAAGTGATTTTCAAACTCTGTGCACTGATTATCAATGCCCTGCATGTGCAATGAAGTAAATTTTACTTGATAAAGTCACTATTTAAAAGGGTTTTTTTCAGACAATATTTTAACTTAAAATAACAAAACCATTCTATCAAAGAATAAGTGAAACAAAATCTTACACTGTTAGAACATTGATAATTATAGTTTCTACAATCTCTATAGTTTAACCTCAGTTAAGTTCTCACTACAGCTAGAAATTTGAATGTTCAACTATCCTCAAATGTAGAAAATATGATTAAAATGACTAACAATGTATGGTTTTCCCATTATGTTTATTAACACACTAGGATGAGCAAACCAACTTAAAATTTGAGAGTGTTTAAATTTGTATCCTCCTTAAAAAGAATCTGATTGGCATGCTGGCATCAATCATGTCATATGATATATTTGGACTAGACGTTTTATACTTACTATATGTTTGGACTAGAAGTTCTATAATTTGTTCATGACCTTGCATGGCAGCTAAATGTAGTGCCGTGTAACCCTGAAATGTCATAAAACATTATCATCATTACATGTTGTTTCACAATGTTAAAGTTAACTGTTTTTCCATGAATTACAGGAACTCTCCATTATGGTAGAATATGTAATTAACTTTCCACAATTCTGATAGTTTAAATATAAGATTTTGTTAAACCTTCATTTAAAAGTATTGCAATTGTATAAATACTTTACCAAATTTTGCAAAAGTCTGCAACAGGTCAACAGTCTTTGAGGCTGTTGACTGAATGGGCATGGCCAAATTTCTATTTAAGTAATAATTCATGGCAGCCATAAGTTTGTTGATGATCATAACATGAGCTGGAGTTGTTTTCACATTAATTTTATCCCGAGTGTTAGCGAGTAGTAAAATTGTGAAAACAATGACAGTCCATGTTAAAATAGAAACAAACTTATGGCTGCCATGAATTTTGATTCTAATATTGTTAATATGTAAATATTATGAAAAATGCTGTTTGTTTTAATAAACACTGCAACAAAATTCATTGTGACATCATGATTTTGCAAGTGCAAGTCATAAGTTTATTGGAGATTTGACTATGGGTAAATCCTGTTAACGTTTTCAGGACCCCATATTGGAATGGACAATTGTATCATGTGCTCAGTTTTAATCACCGAAGGTATAACAAAACAGTTATAGACTAGATCATAGGGCAGCAGTTGATTTGTTGAACCCTCAAACCAATCAGTTCCTTCAGCCTAACAACCTCAGGAAAACAGACTAGGTTCAACAAAAACAACTTCTGGCCTGAAGTCTAGTCAGTAACTGCAGATTTTTTTGTGTAAACTACTTATTTGACTTTTTAAAATGAATAAATTGTAGACTTAGTATCAGATACAAAAGATATATTTTCCTAGTTATCTCCCTTAGCACAGTTTTGCCTGTAGTATAGACCCTTTTACTGTAACTGTGTTCCTGTTACTTTGGGTGGAAAATAACATTATTTTGGAAAAATGATGTTCGGAGGACAATCAAATAAGACGTCAGAGCTATAGTGTTACACCAAGAAGACGCTTCCACGCAAGGGTCAAAAGCAGGAGAGCAGCAACAGTATAAGGGTCTATTGTCTTTATATTATAACTTATGCTTAAATAAAGCCTTGAACAAATTGTTTAACTGTCCAGAGGAAATATCAATTCTGATCATGAATCCCCTACCCATCATATTACCAAAATTCTTGTAATATGCTTATAGCAATCTCTTCATATTCAATACTTTGCATAATTTTAAATGAATTTTATAACTAGGCAACATAAAGAACCCCAAAACATGATATAATTTGAATTAAACTAAAGGTTTAAATATATATTTCTTTCAATACTTACCCCCTGTAAAGATGAAAGATGACATCGTATATGAAAAGGAAGAAACATAAATGAAAAAGTTTATATTAAAACACAATTCATTAGCAATGATACAACAACATTTCAATTTTACCAGGAACCAATAGGCAAACTTACAGTTAAAGCAAATTGAAACTATACTTTTAAATGCATATAAACAACACTATTTTTTGAAGTGCTTTTATATTGCAAAATATTAGAAAAATGTAAAATCTAATAATACAAAATAAGTGCAAAATATGGACCAGAACAGCTTTTGATATACTTGTCAACACTTCAGTTCTAGATGTATCAAATTAACATATTTCTGTTGAGTACTATTGATGATGTTACAATGCAGCTTAAACCTTTTGTCAACACTGCCTTATCTTAGAAGCTTAAATGTATTTCTATCAGGAAAAATCTTAAAAATTAAAGAAATAAATTTGTGACCTACAATTATATACACAGAAAGGTTACATTTCTACTTTGTTTATTCAATGCAGTTGTCATTTTTAAGGAATCTATGTTCACAAAGCCTTGTCCTGTGAGGTTGTTCACTACAAGAAAACACATCTCTTTTCTTGTAAGTTTACAATAATAAAAAATGTGATGTATTTGAAAGTCAATCTAATAAAATGAATAACTAACATACTTACATTCTGTGTTCAAAGGGGAATATGAAAAGAAACAAAAAAAAACCAATGTATTAAATGCAATGCTGGACTTCTTAACACACATCAAAATTAAATCTTTTTTTTCACTTTAAATATGAGATATAAGTAGGTTTCACACCGAGTTGGAACTGTATATCCCAGTTTATCAACTAAAGTTATTTAATTTCAAAATAAATAAATGCATCCAAATAATAGAACAAAAGTTATTGAACAGAAATCGAAATGCCTATGGAAAACAACGAAGCCGACAGAAGACAACATGCCTTCAATAATTAGACCGTTGTATAAAAATGATTTCTTTAACATTGTGGGGGCAAATTATCTTACAATAAACTTCCAAACCATGTTCAATAACATGACCTTGCTGCAAGCACACATAACGCTCACTGATTGTTGTATTTTGATATGCAAACTAATGAATTTTTTTTTTAGTTATCAAGTTTTTGACACTCTTGCAAATAAAATAAGTAGTGTTTTGTACCTTAAACAATGTAAAGGAATTTAAAAATCTTGAAATTAATTTAACCTGAAATTATCCTTTCCACAAATTTACCATCCACTAATTTGTCTTTTCTTGTAAATTCACAAAATTTGTTATCAATGATAATAAATGAATTCACAGTATACACAGTGTACTTATATATGTATTAAACAAAACATACTGATCTTTTATCCACATCAACTCCAGGCTTTGATAGAAGTAATTTACATACTTCTGGTTTACCATGTTTAGCAGCCCAGTGCAATGCAGTCTGAAAAATTCATAAAAATCATCAAATAATAACACATCTAAAATGTTCAAACTTGAAAAGTGATAATACAGAAATGTTATTTAGTTTGCTCAAAGGATAGTTGGTAATTTTCAGAGGTTAAAAATCTGCAGATTACTTCAAAAGATGAGCAAGAAATTTCTAGCATGGACCTTTGAGCAAGTTGAAAATTTAGTCATTTGAAAGAAAATTTTTTATTCTGTCAGTGCTCATTTCAAGTTTGTGATAAGAGCCTTGTACACAAGTGTACTTTATATTTTAACAAATAATAAATGTCAAATAGTTTAAAGTACAAATGTAAGAGCTTTTCCTTAAATCTAAATATATGCAACAAAATAGTTTTTTTTTGCCAGCTGATGTGTTATATAAAGATCTACATTCAGTATCAATATCATGTTGGTCTATGTTGTCAGAGATAGTTATTTAAGCCAAATAACTAAGAAAAAACTCTAAATTTTGGGAGTTTTGAAACATTTATGTTTTCTGTCATCAAATGTGACATCAAAAAATCATTTTAATGTACATTTTGGAATGAGTTTTGTAAAGAATGATTTTTAACTTAATTTAAACAAAAAATGGGGAAATTATAAGAAGGTTTATTTTTCTATTGAAAATTGGCCAAATAAAGCCTTTATTGTACCTTGTCATTTCATGACAAACAACTGCAAAAGCTCAGATAATAATGCAACTACTGAAAGATTTTTTAAAAGTTTAAGAAATTGTATTAATGGTTAAACTATAGGTTACTTGAACTTCAAAGTTTTAACACGGCAGATATCTTTCTCCATCAATCCAGTGTTTTTTGCATATTTTTGAACTTTTGATTATTTGGACAATAATTTGTAACTTGTCCATCAGTGTTAAAAGTTTGATTTTTATGAACTGAAATAATTTTATTTATATTTCTAAATTCCAGTATACTTACATACTAATTTATCATCATTCAGGTCAGGTTATATGAAAAATAAAAAGGCAAGTCAATAAATATAATTTAACTATTACAGTATATTACAAATTTTGTAGTTTTTAACTACATGGTGCAAAATGTCCTCTATCAACTAACGGTTACTAACCTATTATATGAGTATGATATGTACTTGCATTAAGACAACTTTCAGAAATACTTTGTTTAAAATGGTCAATTACAACTCCCTTATAGTTATTTGCAAAAATTTCAAAATGTCTGGTATCTGAATTTATCCTTGTAATTATTCATGAAGTTTCACATTGCTGCAGATGTTTAGTCCAATTTTAATTCATCATTAGTCCACAAAGTAACAAAATAGATATACTGGTATATAAGAATGTTGCCTCCCTTTACAGAGATCTTTTAATTTATAAACTTCCTGTAAAAAATATTTGGAAATTTTCCAAGTTTGTGAAGGTTTTATGTGGTTTTCTTGAAATTTATCCCACATCTCTTCATAATGTGATATGATATTTTTGTCTGAAGTATCCCATGTGACGTAACAGTACATGTGTATTAATTGTTTAAGCCTAATCTTTCATGATGGTCCAACAAATCTTACCATAAATAGTAATACTTACACCCTGATATATCCAAGTTGAAATGCATGAAAAAGAAAAACATTACTTATAATTAAAAGTAAGAATGAGATATATTCATTTTGCAATTTATAAATACAATTTGACAAAAAGCAACAACATATGTGAAGGAAATGGAAGTATAATGAAAAAGCATTGTAATCATTACCGGTAATTCTGAACATTTCATCTTGTGTAAGATGAACAAAGACTAATATAACAACCAAGTCTGTATGGGAAAATTATAATTCCTGTAATTTTAAACAAAGGAAAAAAATCTCAACTTAAACTATTATCTGTTAATGACGATAATTTTATCAAATGACAATTATATTTAGGATCACTACAAGAAAGAAACACTACTAATCTTTTTTGATTATATATTCAGTATAATAATCATCATAATAATCAACTCATGTCCATGTTAAATGCCAAATATTTCCCAGATCAAAGAAAATTGTTACCATCGCCACAGGTTGAAAATATGTCTCAAACATGAGAAATATTTTGGCATATTACAAGGACAAGACCTACTATTAATATACAATAGTATTGAAGAGCTTTTGTTTTGCAGTTATAAAATGTGGACCAACTTTCTAAAAAAATTTCAACTGTATACTTGGAAACTATACAAAATTCATCAAATAGGCAGCAAATACTTTAACCTACATGTATTTGTTTCATTGTATATCTCATTATTAACTTGAGATATTTGACAAACAAAATAATCAAAGAAAATTATTGAAGAGTTAACAAATATTTTTTTAATAAATAACAAAAATTTTTTAAAATCAATGGACAAATAACTCAAGAGTAAACATAGGTGCTTCGCAAGCGCAGCCTGATACGACCGCAGCACATTGAAATGTGAAAGGAAACAAAGGACCCTTTGGGTAAGTGTGGACACAGTATTTTGTTGGACACAATAATGTGCTGGACACAGTAATGAGTTGGACACAG
>JAULBM010010302.1:0-21606 GCA_032357055.1 Geukensia granosissima
CTCCGGAGTTTTTCAGTACTTTTACATTTTCCCTTTTCCTCGAATATCCCCTTGTTATTTCTTGACACATTTTATAAATAGTATTAATACAATGTTACCTTAAATAGAATCTTGAATAAAAGTAAAATAACATTTGTAAGCTATTGACCAGATTTGATTATTTAACATCACCATCATTAGAATATTAAGAGGAGACAAGTTATAATGGTCTATAAGACAGTCATGCAAACAGAAATATAAACATCTACTGGTAAACCAACAAATTAATACCGTTTAGAAGGATTTTATTATAGCAATAAATTTTTTTTAGAAAAATGCAACAAAAAACAAAAAATAAAAACATTGAGAAATGTGTCCAAGGGACACGGATGGCCCCGTAAATAGGAAGTAGACATATGTCGGACACGGTACAATGCACCCTGATAATGCTTCAGACCAAATATCAAATCAATCAAATAGACAAAAGCCGAGAAATCTTTGACGAAAATTGACGAACGTATGGGCAGAAGGACCAAGGAAAATCTTTATGCCCTGTCGCCTAAAGCTAGCAACCTAAAAATAAAAGTGCAATTAGTTCCACGAATTTCTTAACAAAAAAAGAGATCCAAGACTAAACATCCCTCATCCAAAGTGCGACAATTGTTAATTATTCCTAAGTCTTAATAGGTTTAAAATTCGTTCTACTAATTTGGATGCAGGAATTCTTATCTAAATGAAGTAGGAAAGAATATTGCACAGAATAAGGTTTCTCATATTTAAAAAAAAACAGAGACTAAAATGATGATAATTCATTTTAACTGATTTTAGTAATGTTTTTATTGGTGTATGTCACACAACTGTCACAGGTTAGGAGAAGAGTTGAGTGCTCACAACCCTGCCACATACTTAATGTTCTAAAGCTAGAAACCAGTGGTTGTCGCTGTTTAAAAAGTAATTTGTTGTTATTTTTTTACAGTTTTTTTCACTAAATTAGGTCGATCGTCAGGTTAAATAAGTAGTTTCACATTTTTATTTGGGGGACCTTTTATAGCGTTCGTTGTTATTTACTATGTTTCATTGTTGAAGGCCGTAATGAGAACTGTAGAAGTTTAACTTCGACTGTTATTTCGTTAATGCTTGACTCATGGACAATCATGCCACATCTCCTAAGGTATTTTGATTTTCAAACAAATAAATTATACAGTGGAGTCATTTTAATACGTTTCAGACGACTTTATTTCACATGTTTTCACAGATAAAATTAAAGATTACTGTGGCAGTTATTGGTAGTATGAGACTGCATCATACGATGATCTCATACAACATTCCTGTATAAGCCAAGCCATCGAGACATTGACGATAAAAGCAAAATTAAAACCAGACGACTCATTGTCATGATCACACTACAAAAAACAAGAATGCCGGAAAACAATTATATCAAATTAAAATTTTTAAAAAAGTGCAATGTCGGCTAGCGAAGCGCCTCAGTTTTCATTTGGCATAATTGTTTTCCGGCTTGGTTTGTTAAACACTATTTTTCTCCAGTGCGTTTAGATTAACGGAAGTATATTTCAATGTTAATGTAAAAACATCAAAACACAGGTGCTAAATTAAAGACTGTGTGTGGGGGTTTGTTTGGAAAATAATGAGTTACCGACATAGACCAAGATATTTATATATATCATCATGCAGGTTACAGAGGCAAATTACTTTTAAAACAATGGAGGTTTTTATTCTTTTGATTTTCCCATTGAACGTTGGATCTTTTTGTCTTCACCCTTGCAACGAATTTGAAGACTGGGAACAACAACAGAAGCACTGATTACTTGCTTGAATGATAATCTATTTCTCATGTGCATTTACCCATATCAGTTTTATCCTAATTTGATTTTGTTAAATTTTACGTGATTCTTTGATCGTTTGATCGAAAAAAAATTCCAAATATCTGTTAGAATGCTTCAAATCAACGTCCCTTTCATCTTGTAATAGCATCAAAGCATTTCATTTTTCCACTCTGAATACTAGTATTCCACATTCAAAACTAAAAGAAAATTTAAGAGCCTTAGTTCACCTCTGTTTTGTTCAAAAAGATGGCAAACGCAGATACAAATATTTGGTTCTAGAGAGGGACAAAAACGTATTTTGTTATTAACCACTCTGATTCTAACAAAAATACTCTGAAGATGACATTTGCAGAATTCTATATTTCCTGATTGACAACATTTTTGTAATGTTTGGCAGACATGTGTTTAGACACACTGTCTGCTTCCAATTTGAACCAACTGTGCAACATTCCCGCCGATTTATTCCTTTATTCGTATGAAGCTGACTTCGTACAGAGCCTTCTACAGAGAAACGAGAAAAAGTTGGATCAATCTGTTGGTTTCACGTTACGCTATGTAACAATGTTTACCTCATCTATCCCATTGAACTTGAAATCAAAGACACTACAGAAACTAAACGGTCTCATTCATACCTAGACATACACCTGGAAATTGACAGTAAGGGCGGTTAAAGTGTTAAGAATAAAAAATTACGACAAGAGAGAAGACTTTGATTTTTCCGATTGTTAACTTTCCGTTGATGTCTAGCAACATTTCAGCCGCATCTACATACGGAGTGTATATTTCTCAGTTGGTACGCTTTTCCCTCCAGGGATTGTGTTTCCTATCAGGATTCTATAAATAGGGGGTTGCAGCTGACAAGAAAGCTACTAAGCGAAGGGTTTCTCAAGGAAAGATTACAGTCACCACTCCGGAAGTTTTTCGGTCTTCATCATGATTTGGTTGACCGGTACGAAATTTTCATTTCATAAATGACAATGAATATCTTCCGACTGTCATGAATACAAATCCGTCCCTATACCTTTTGTGAATAACATCGATTGTGACTATTCACCGGCTTTGTCTACTGAGTAACACGACAAGTGCCACTAGTGGAGCAGGAGTTGCTTACCCTTTATTTTTCGTAGATTCGTGTTAATCCAGATTTAATTTTCAGTGTAGTGTTGTGTGTTCTATTTTTGCCTTTCGTTTAATATTGTAAGCTATGATCTTGTCTGTTTTTGACTTAACGATTTCTGTCTGCCCTGTTGGTATCGTCGAATTTTTTTGTCCTTCAGACGTTTTCGTTATATGATTCTGATATTGTAAAGAAAAGTTTGAAGCTTAGAAATGACTAGGAAGACTGTATAACTGGCCTATCAAATGTCAAAATTTCTGTTGTAAGAATTGAGATCCCTAATCTTTTTATTTAAGATTTTGCTTAGTAACATCACAAATTATTAGTACACAAAATATATGCCAAAACCTATTTTTAAATGTTTTTTACACGTGAAGATAAAGTTGAAGAGTTTTTTGAAATTGATTTTATTTGGTTTTTCACAATTTAATGAAATATTAAAATGTCCAATGAATTTTTAAGTTTGTTTTCTTTTAGTCTGTTCCTGTTGTTGAGATTGGTAATAACAGTATGTGTATGAATTGTTATATATATCATTGCATTGTACAATAATGAATATTTTCTGGAAAACATATTTTTATACTATGCATCTGAGTATGTGGTGCATTTATACTACAATAATTCTTATATGATTTGCGTGTAAGGAAATACGCTGACATGATTGGTTGAATTGACTTCCGGTAGCATTTTTTGATTTCGTTTATTGTTTGATAGACGATGTTGACCGAACTACGTTTGACTTCACCTTGTAAATTCCTACGCCGTGACAACCAAATGCAACAAACACGTTTAAAAGGAATTAATTTGAATAAAAATTAATTACTAATTACCAAATTTAAATAATTATAAAGATTAAACGCCATTTTAAAGGAATTTATTTTAGTATAAACGGGACCAAGTCACTCACAAACATAATAAAAGTCCTTCGTACTTTTATGTTTGTGAGTGAATTGGTTCCGTTTATACACAAATAAATTCCTTTAAAATGGCGATTAATCCTATAATGTATATGTAATGAACTTTTTGTTAAGAACTTATGAAATATATATATATAATTGGTGAGTGTTTAGAATATAATTTTCTGTTAAACGATATTTTGTCATTAAAACAATTAAATTTGAAAAACAATTAAGCTTCTTGCGAGAGACGCAAAAACTATAAGTCAAATGGCCGAAAACATACCAAAAATAGATATTAAATGAAAAAATATAGTGTAAATCTCAGATAGACTGCAGTGAAACCACAAGAAAATCAGTGGGAATTTACAAATCTAGAGATCTCCATAATGTCGTCAACAAGTGTTGAATACCATTCATTGTGAAAGCTAAAGTTAAACCAAATAAAACCCCATTTCTGGACATAGATGTGTGTATTTCTCAAGGAAAAATTGCCATCGAGATTTACGACAAGACGGATGATTTCTCATTCAACAGTGAATACGTAAAATTAAAGCTCCTTCATGAATATTATCAAAATGTACATAAAACAACACAAAAAATAAAAGCTAAACTTCAAACTCGAAACTTTGTTCGCTTTTATACAATATGGTAGTGATGTGTCGTAAGGAAATTTTAATTCTTCTACCTTCCAAAACCTGCACTCAACAGAAAGTAAAATAGAAGACCGACATAATGCTTCCACAGATACGCTTAAGGCCCCTGCTGAACAATTTTAAATCCCCATCATATATTGGTTGCCTAAACTACAAAAAATTCTTCCGTTTTATATCAGCGTGCAGTAAGTTTAATAATACTAAATTTTCTGGACTAGTGCTATATCAACTTATCATAAATAACTGTAATAAAGGTTACGAACATAATGATATAATTATTTTTGGAGTGTTAAAACTTTGATTAGTGTTTCAATAAAAGAAATCATAACTACAGTTGCTGTATAAAAGACATATATAAAAATATACTTACTGCACATGTAAGAAGATGATTGATTCTGTCAATTTCCTTCTTGATAACATTTTAATTCTGTTTGGCATAAAATTTAATGACAGGTCATAGGAATACACATGAACACAAATTGTGTGTTATCCTTTAATTGCAGGTTTGTTTCTCAACTGTTATGAATTTTAGTTTATGGTCAAACTTTACAAGGATCCTTAAAGATCTGATTCGATAGGCAAATTTACTAATACTACCGCAACTTGATAATATTGGTAAATAACTCAGATTTCTACACATACACTTACGAGATTCATCCAACGGAACCTTACATAAAGCAAATAACAATAGCCTCAAATGCCCATTTTTGGACTTAGATGTGTATATTTCTCCGTGTTCGTAGCGACGCTTCTGATTTTTATGAACGCAATCTCTGTATAACTGACAAATTATTAAGTCAAGGATTTCGTAACCAAAAATAATTCTTTTATGAATAAAAAGATTTCGTATTATAATTAGGATTACTTGCAATTATCAGATGAAACACGGGATATCACATCCTAATAACGAAAATAAATGTTAAATAAAGCTCTGAATTTTAACTAAATCAGGAACTAGTCAGGAACTAGTCAGGACCTAAACAGTTCATATATTTGTTATAACATTTTCTACTCTCTGTCTATATATGTTAAATTGGCAATTGCACAATCCCACGTTTTCTTTCACCTCTTATGAATGTATTTCATTGACAATGTAATAAAGGAAAACTTGATTTCTTGATCGGTTGCTTTTTGGGTTTGAACTTGCAGACAGCAACTGCGAGTACTCTTTCGAAGTCGATACTTTTGTTGTATCATGTTTTTGTTTTAATTGTATTTGTTCTTGGTTCCGAGTATCGACGTCAAGTGTAAAATCCATTTCAAAAGGTTTTTATCCTGTCTAATCATTGCTGTTTTGTCATACCAGTTTCTCAAGTTAGGGTTACCATTTCGATTTGCTTGGATTTGAGTGCTATTTTAGCTATATTAGAATTTTTGATTTCCTATGTTTCGATATTAATGCTACTGATGAGAGTTACTCCTTGAAATGTACATTAAGCTTACCTAAATTTTCCATTTTGATTTAACATTGGAAATTTTGCATTTTAATTCATTATTGAAGGCCGTAATGGGACCTGTAGAAGTTTAAATTCCGCTGTAACATGGACAATCATGCCACATCTCTTATTTTACATAAAACACCAAGCCAAAGCTTTGACCAAATTCCTGACTTGGAACAGGCACATTAGGCATGTGGTGGGGTAAAACTAGATAGTGAGATTCCAACTCTCCTCCAATTAGTGGACAAAGGAAGTAATCAAAGAATAGACAGTATATGTAATAGACGAACAATAAAACCATATAACATAAGCAGTGATAGAGGAACTATAAAACAAACCACTACAGTCCAAACTAAATGTTAAGCATGACAAAACCCGTGCCCAAAAGGCTTAACTGAATGGACCCACTGGGTTATTCATTTTATAGCTAGTAGTTAGTCATACACGTGGACAATAGTCCTTTCAGTTTTTCATGGATCGTAAATTACTGATATAATCTGATTATAACAGCCAGCTAATTACAGCTAATTTTTGCTGCTATATTTGCTATTTAACTACAAGTATATTACGTCACTGTAAGAAACAATAAGGTGACATTTTAATGCCGACATTAATTAGCTGTTGTGATGGTCCTGCATTTAGGAACCAAAATTGTTTACTAAAATTGAAAAACATACACCAAACGTAGTTAATATATATTACTAACACAATTAATCATAAAAGATACATACATATAAAAATTTCTACAATAGATTTTGCGATACACACAGTCATGTGTTACATAAAATAAATGTCAATTATTAGTAAAATCCCCAAGGCACATTTTTTATAAGCCGAAAAATTGTATATAAGGATTAAAATATGTCCAGTTAATCCATAACAGGCATAATTTTGATATGATGTAAGTAGTGATGTCTCTATGACGTCATTTATTTTTTAGGATAATAATATCTGTCAACCTGACTATTTTCGGTCCAATTTAGATAGTTATTGCTCAAAATGACTAGTCATGCGCAAAAATTGTCTTTTCTGTTGAGTGAGATATTCAGCTTTCCTTATTATAGCTTTCTATCAATAAGTGTATTTAACTCTTCAAATACGTACATTTTTAAAGTGCAAAAGTTATATGATCTTTCATTACGACCTAACTAAATATGTAATAAAAAAACCAAAATGGTGGCCTGGGTGACCTAGTGGCCCACCACCTTTATGGCATGCGTTCGCGACTGACTTTGTACCACACAAAAATGTTGCGTTTGACTCGAATCGCAAGTGATAAGGTTTGTCAGTTACCTGCCAAAGTTCGGTAGTTCTCTTCGGGTACTCCGGCTTCCTCCACCAGTAAAACTGACCGCCGTGATATGCCTAAGTTAAAGTTAAAAATGCCGTTGAACCCCAATCAAATATCCAAACAAAAAGAAAAAAATGTCAAATAAGAAAGGACAGTTAAAGGAAGTATGAACCCCAGAAAAAGAGTAGGAAGAAACACAAAAATTATATCAAATTAATATTGTCTTACATCAACCCGGTAGTCCGGATATTGCTTATTGTCTAATGTTCTCCATACCGACCCTTCGAAGTTAAGTCGTGTCCTTATACATGGTGATATTATATACCATTTGACTTTACTCCGGAAGTAATTTCCACCATCTGAAGATTATATCATCAATTAATTTTCTACCAAGAATCATGATTATGTTGTTTTTACACATCTACTTTATCATTTACTTAATAAAGAACACAGTTTTATTGGTATCTAAATGCAATGTTGTTAGTTGACCATCCCCTGCAGTCGTGCTTAAACTACATTGGTTGGTGCCGTAGTCGTATTCGGCAATACAACATCCAAAACTTCTTGTACAAATTGATATACATTCAACAGCACTCCTTGTTGCTTGTATATGCATGCTAACACCAATGTATCCAGTATTTGAAAGTCCATTAGCTTGGAAAAGATATTTTTTTGGCGATTCTGTAGAGAAAAAACACAAATTCAAGAATATACTGTTTCCATTAAAGTATTCTTACAAATTTTTGCGTGGATAATGTATTACAACAATTACGATGAATAAGAATATTTTTAAATATAAACGAAGATCTGCATATGAAAAGGTTTTTGGGCAGTGTCTTATACCTTTATTCCGCTTAATGATCTTTAGTCAAGTGAAACAACTCAGATCTCCGTCTGCAACGCTACATTGAATTTTAAAAACTAAATTTCTCTCTGACAATATTGTGCACCTACACTATTGTATTTAAAATACTGAGATACATCAATAAGAATCTAAACACAGGATATAGATTTGTCGAGTGTGATAAAATTGAATCTTGAAATCACTTCGGTACTGAATGGTGAGGTGCAAAGATTTAATGTTTTTTGCGACAGTGAAACATATGAAAAATAACCAACACACACGAGCGTTATGATTAAACATATCGTATATACTACAGCTATTAGGCAGCTAGTTTTTATTTTGAATTTAACGATGATTATTAATAACATTGAAATTTTTTAATTTGTCAAATGTTGTAATGTTCCACAGCTTTTATTCAACTCGATTAAAGGTAAAATATAGATCAAAGTTTCGCTTTAACTTTTTTTACTATGCACCCAATATCATTTCTTTTTATATACTATTTTAGTAATTTTAGTTGCAGAAGAACCAAATAACATGAATAGTCTTATGAGAGATTCCTCAGTTTTATCAGCTACAGACAGACATTTGCATAAAGGAAATATTACTGATTGTATAATTGGAATGTTTTGATTTGTCTGCAACTAAATATTCATAGCAAAATTTTAACACTTTGTAGTGTTGCACAAAAAGCATTTACATTAATTAAATGAGGTGAACAAATTTTACCTAGAGAAACACCTGACCCTTCTGCTGGTTTGTCATAGAGTTTTTGGAGTCCAAAATTCTGTTCTTTCTTGTTTGGCAGTTTTGATTGTTTCGTTTTGTGTCTTGTAGTGGTTGTAGAGTTTATGTATTTTGGTTTCCCATGGATACAATGACTTTATTTTGTGAATTAAAATATACAATTCATATTTCTCTTAAATATTCAAATCACAAAATATACATATGTAGCTGTATAATATTAAAAAAATATAAAGATATAAATTTAAGTGAATTTAAAATAAAAATGACATCAAAAAAGAATTAATCATTTTGTAATGAATTAATTGACCTATGATTATATATTGTACCTGACTGTGGAATAACTTCCAAGAATCCATCAACTTCTACTTCACACAAGTAAAGGTTTTCAAGTGTCAAACGATTTACTCTAATAAATCTTCCAATTGTTTCTCCTGGACACTGGACAATTAAAACTGGATATGTAGTTTGTTGGTTCTGGCATGGAACGTTTTGACCATCGATATAATGAAGAATAGCAAAGTCGCCACAACTTTCGTAAGATGGTGAAATAACCTCAACAGTTACATCAGAATCGATTATAGCATCTGTAAAATAGTCTTAGATGAATACGCATAAAATTGATCAGCTTGATCAAATTCAACTAACGTCGATTGCACTTGTCGAACATCAGATATTTTTTTTTTATTTTTTGCATGGAAAGTAATACCAGCATTTGCAGTGGCATGTCTTACAGTAAGGTATACAAAATCGAAAAGCCAAAGGAACATAACTTAACATGTTAAGTGGTTAAAGACACTCTGCTAGACATATAATCTTCAAAAATATCAACTTAACCGACCGACTTTGGATCAGCTATTGTAAGAACTTGTGGTTCTTTGACGATCAGATATTGAAAGGACTTGCAGTGGTTGTGAGTTAGCAGTTTTTTAAGGACTTGTTCTTTGTTTTGGCGCAGTTATTGTAAGGCCTTGTGGATACTTTTGGAGCAGTTATTTTAGGTCTTGTGTCTATTTTGGAGCAGTCATTGTAAATATTTGTGGTCGATTATAAGCAGTAAGTTTAAGGACTTATGGTTGTTTTTGGAGCAGTTATTGTAAGGCCTTGTGGTTTTTGTAAGGTCTTATGATTGCTCTTGTTGGGCAGTTGTTGGAAGGTCCCATGGTTGTTTATTTGGAGCAGTTATTCTTAGACCTTGTGGTTGTTTGTTTGAAGCAACTGTAAGGTCTTGTAGTTGTTTTAGAGCATTTATTGTAAGAACTTGTAGTTGTTAGTGAAACAGCTTTTGCAATAACTTGTTATTGTTAAGAGCAGTAATGGTCAGGACTTGTTGTTGTTTTAGAGCAGTTATTGAAAGGCCTTGTGGTAATTTTGGTGTTTTTCTAAAGTTTTGTGGACGTTTGTTTTAAGCAGGTATTGTAAGGATTTGTGGTTGTTGTTGGCGCAGCAAATGTAAGGACCGGTGGTGTTTGTTTGAATTAGTTTCGTAAGGAATTGTTGATGTGTTTGGAGCAAGTAAGGACGTGCAGTTGTTTTTGAAGCAGTTATTATAAGTACTTGTGGTTGTTTTTGGAACAATTATTGAAAGGTCTTGTGGTTGTTTGTAAGAATTAGTCGTTGTAAGTACTTGTGATTGTTTTTTTTGGAGCAAGTAATGTGAGGACTTGTAGTTGTTTTTTTAAGCAGTTATGTAAGTCTTGTAGTTGTTGTTGGAGCAGCTATTGAAAGGTCTTGTGGTTGTATTTAGAGCAGTTGCTGTAAGGTGTAAGGTCTTTTGGTTGTTAAGAGCAGTTATTGTAAGGTCTTGTGGTTATGTTTGGAGCAGTTACTGTAAGGACTGTTTGTTTTGAGCAGTTATTGTAAGGTCGTAGAGTTGTTTGTAAGAAGCAGTTATTGTAAGGACATTTTTTTAGCAAAAATGTAAGGACTTATTGTTTTTGGAACAATTGTGGTTGTTTTAGAGCAGTAATTGTAAGGACTTGTGGTTGTTGGGGAAAGCTATTGTAAGGACATGTGGTTGTTTTTGGGCAGCTATTGTAAGGTCTAGTTGATGCTTTTGTAGCAGCTATTGTAAGTTTTTGTGATGGTTTGGGGGCAGATATTGTAAGGTCTTGTGGTTGTTTGTTTGAATCAGTTGTTGTATGAACTTGTGATTGTTTTTGAGCAGTTTTTGTAAGGCCTTGTGATACTTTTGGCATTATTGTGAGGTTTTGTAGTAATTTGTTTTAATCAGTTGCTGTAAGGATCAGTTATCGTACGGTCTTGTAGTTGTTTGTTTGAATCAGTTGTTGTATGAACTTGTAATTGTTTTTGAGCAGTTTTTGTAAGGCCTTGTGGTAATATTGGCTTTATTGTGAGGTTTTGTGGTTGTTTGTTTTTAGCAGTTGCTGTAAGGACTTGTTGATTTTTTGGAGCAGTTATTGTAAGGTCTTGTAGTTGTTTGTTTGAAGCAGTTTTTGTTAGGACTTGTGGTTGTTTTTTAGAGTAAGTAATGTAAGGACTTGTATTTGTTTATTTCATTAGTTATTGTAAGGTCTTGCAGTCATTTGTTTGGAGCAGTTACTGTAAGGACTTGTGGTTGCTTTTGGAGCAGTAATTATAAGGACTTGTGGTTGAGTTGTCAGGTTTTGTGGTTGTTTTTGGAGCAGCTATTTTAAAAAACTTTATAGCAGCTATTGAAGGGACTTGTTTTGGTGAGCAGTAATGGTAAAGACTCGTTGCTGTTTTGGAGTAGTTATTGTAAGGCCTTGTGGTAATTTTGGAGTTATTGTAAGGTGTTGTGGTTGTTAGGTTGAATCAGTTGATGTAAGAACTTATTAAAGTTATTGTCAGGTTTTGTAGTTCTTTGCTTGAAACAGTTAATTTAAAAACTTGTGGTTGTTTTTGGAACTGCTATTGTAAGCATTTATGTTTGTTTTTGTGGCACAAAGGGCGTAACTTCAAAATATCCTGTTTTGAGCACAGGAAATGCGACTGTTTTGCAGGTATTCAAGCTCTTTTGGAAACAGGCAATCGTATCCCGAAATCTTATTTTCTGAACATGGCTTGACATTCCCTTTTGAGTGAAAATTACTTTTTACAATTTAATCATGTAAGTATTCTTGATACAATGGCCTGAACTTGGGTAGTGGTAAAACGTTTTAGGATTTCTTTTGCCAATTTTTATCTGCTTTCCATTTCTTTGGTATCCTTTGCTTTTTTATAATGCGATTACGTCGCTAATTTCACTTAGTATAATTTCCTAAAATAAACTAATTTTTGCCAGAAACTTGCAAGTTAACGATGCAGTCCCCTTTAAATTAATGGCATTTTTTGGCACAATGCCGCAAATGTCGTGAATAACAAATCAAGGCAATCCCTCTTACTTGCCGTGGATATAGAAAAAAAGGTTTATCATTATAGAATTATTGATACATATGAGAAAGTCATTTCATGAAATGAGTGGCGAACAGAAGAAAAAATTGCCCTTTTAAATAAGTTTAAAAATCAAAATTAGATTTGATTGAATTCACTGATATTCAAATTGTTTTCACTCTACCTCGCTCTTTCTGTTTTTTTTTAATTATATTTACATTTTATCTGCAAACTGGTATATTGATTACAAAGTTGTAGCACTGAAAAATTACAAGTTTAAGAAAATCTATAAAAGTAAAAATGCAGTTTTTAGAAAATCTATAAAAGTAAAAATGCATACAGTGCTCTAAAATTTATTGGCGTTTTCGTAATGGATTATTTATAATAGAATAAAAAGAAAAAGTAAATACCTGCAGGCTGAATGCACCAACAATTTTCAGTCTCACATCCTGGATATATGGTGTTTTTAACTTTGGTAAGGACACGTCCGAATTTGAGGCAGGTGGATTCCTGTGTTTCTTCGCCATTCCGTAATTTCAGATTTTCCTCGTCAGTGTAGTAATAACAAGACCATAACGGTGCTAATAAAATCAATTGTATATATGTTTTTAAATCTTAAAGCAGCCGTCTGAACGATACCACTACAATAATTCGCAATTTAAGAGAAAGCAAAAATGTATGGCTGTCTAGGTCAGAAACATGTTTTTTCCTCGACAAGCTGGCAATATATATTTATTTTTATTAGAGTGGTCGAAGATCAGCTCTCATTTAGCTATCCAATGAGACAACCGAGGGTGATTTTGACCATCTAACTTCTATCTCTATCTAACTACGCATAAATCGAACCGGATATATTTAGCACAAGGATATATCAGATCGCATATAAATAATTGATATAGGATTTCCAATTCCATTATTTATTCAAATGTTAAATGTTGAATGATGGCAACTGAAAGCGGCCTATTCAAAACATTTACAATAACTGTGAACTTAACCTTATGACTTCATTACGTACATACAATAGTTCCTCGGAAAGTCCATGACATGGTAGACATATTATTGGTAGGCATTCCAAAATAGTGATATTTCGTGCTTGTCGGCCAATTGACAGGGATTTACACTGGAAAACCTTAAGAAACGTGTAATTTTTTATGACAAAAAAATGATAGAAATCTATAATATTGTCAAGTTGTTTTGAAATTTAAACGAATAATCATGAATTGTGGTTGTAAGTGGTGATTTAGGTCGATATTAAAAAAACATTTGAATAGATTCTGCATCATCACATATAGTAAGGAAACCAAAATATGCAAATATTTTTAAAGTATTTTAATTCTTCATATGAATAAATAATTAAATAAAAGTTCTAAAAGTCAAAATTGTAAGGAAGGTGGAATTGAATATCTACTTCCGAAAAATCTTGCGTGTCTCCGATATTTTAATAAAATTTGAATTTAAATGCAAATGTAAACTTACTCAAAAGAATTTTTAATCTTAATGATCATTGAACGGTTTACAGTCAGCTAATTATAAAAAAACAACCAGATTTACCAACAATGACAAGATCATGATGCTGCATGTTTACTTTTAAAGCAATGGATTGACTTGTTTTTTTAAGAAAAACACTGAAATGTCAATCAAAGAGAAAGATTTAATATATCCTTCCGCAATTCAGTCGCGCATACTTTCGGAAATAATTTTTAAATACGTTGTCAATATGTAAAAGTAATACTTGCCGTCTCATTTTTCCGGGATTTGCATTTGTTTTAATTTTACTTCCATTTATTTTAAGAGAGTTCAAGGGCAGTTAATAGTATTGAAAACTCTTTGGCACGGTGTAAGTTCTGAACCGTTAACCGTGGGGTAATTCTTTTTTTTTATTTATGATAAATACAAAGGGGGAAACGCACGTATAATTTTATAAAGCCCGAAATTCGCACTCCAGAAAAGCTTGACATAAAATATAAGTAGTTGTCCCTATCATCGACTTTTGCCTCCGATTTTGATTCGTTTGGATTTGGGTACTTCTTGTTTGGATCTCGGACTTTCTATATTTTGGTTCTAATGCTACTAAAGAGATTTTTCATAAATGTACATTTAGCTCATAAAATTCGCCATATCTTTTAAACATAGGTATTAAATTCTTTTCAACTTATTTTTCTTGTGTTTTTTGTTGTTACACCACTGCACCATTTTAACCGGATGGTTGAGCGCTCAAAAATAAGTTTAACACTACCACATACTTAATATGTCTGTCCTAAACCAGGACTCTGTAGTCCGCTGGTTGGAGTGGTTTTAATAGTCATTTATTGTAATTATTTCAACTTTTTTTCAAAAGACTATGTATAGTTTCACATTTTGTATTTTGGGGACATTTTTACAGCTACCGTTATGGTTTGGACTCTAGTTCATTATTGAAGACCGTAATGGGACCTATAGAATTTAATTTCGACCGTTATTTGGTGGATGGTTGTCTCATGGACTATCATGTCACATCTTCCTTTTTATTATTTACTTTGAAATCTCAAGAAATTTGGATATTTTTGTATTCCTAAGGTTTTGTCGATTTAAAACGACACCTCTTTTATGATTTTGGTTAAATATATGTAATTGAAAGTTATGAATATATAGATTTTCCACAGCAATCCATAAATGTAAACGTGAAACAATCAAACACAAAAATTAAAAAAAAATAAACAACAGACAGAAATAGTTGATTTTTTACAAGAATTTAAATGGTGCAATCTATGCGCATAAACTATGCGCATAATTTTCAAAAAATTTCCATCAGCCAACCCTGTAACAGGAGCTTTGTATTTAATGAGGATCTCTGAAAGATCAACATAGTCGGTATTTGAAGCCTTTAACAAATTTTCTAATAACCAATTGATCAATGAAACTGTTTCTTCATTCATTTTCACTTTTTGACTTGTTTGTTCAGCTTTGAACTTTTTTCCGCTTCGAAAAAATCGCTAAAAAATTTCCCGTACTTTTTATCGTAACACTCGGTTATTTTTGTTTATTTCAGTTCATTCGGAATTACCTGGATAGAGGCGCGTAGTTAGTGGTGAGTAAATATTTTTAACTTCCGTCATTTCTGCTCTGGTCGATTCAAAATGTCCACGGAAAAGGTTAAAATGCGAGTGAAAAACAGTGATTACCGACAGTGAATGTACAAGAAAATAGAAAATGTGTATATCTGGATAAAGTATATTCATTATAGGAAGGAAAGAAGCCACAGACATGAAAGGCAGGTTTTATTTTAATAGATAATATTGAGGCGATAACTAAGTGGTACCTCCGCTCAGTAAACTGGAAGTGAATTTCCTTCTCTCTATATAATGTATCACTAGACCCGCAAATATTCCAAATGGTGTTTGTTCGTCTTTCTGCACATATTTTGATGCAAAATATTTTAAAAAAAAGGAAAAAAAATTTTTTTTTAATTTTCACCCATAGGGGGGTACCTTCCATAGGGGTACCATACAGGGGAATCCTGCCCCCAAGTACCTGTGTACCTGACCGCCAAAGTTAATTTTTCTGGGATTGGTCGAATCTTGAAAATCTTCTCTCTGAAATCGCTTAGCCAAATGAAGTGAAACTTGACCGGAAGCAAAGAAGAATCTGCTGGCAACTTTGAATCGTGTATACGGGTCTGTATTCTTTTGGTGTGATTTGCCGTACTAAGGAAAAAAATATTGTCTGAAAACCACAGCTGAATAGCTTGATGTCGTTATATTTTATAAATATCATCATGGGACTTTACAAATGTCCCAGGATGATATTCATAAAGTTTGTACAATCGTCTCCATCAGCTAACATGGCCGCAACAGTCTGTTCTTGTTTCTGAAAGATGAAATTATTTTTAAATCTTCTCCTCTGATAGAGCTAAATCAAATTTACTGAAACTATGACTAAAATGTCAATTCTTATTTCTATTTGGACAAATCTTTAGAAGTCCACAGAAACGATTTGAAAAATGTACTGAAACTTACCCGGAAGTACAAATGTGTCTTTGTTTCAATCAAAATAAAGGTTGCAATCACATAAAGTGCCAGGTGTGCCATTCAGTTTCAGCCTTCTGAATCTCAATCCCTAAGCGGGGCAGTTAAATAACCAAATTTCGAACCTTGGTGGGAAATTTGAAATTAATATATTAATATGTATTCAGTTGAGTGGATCGATCTTTTGTAACTATTTAAACGAGTGATATCAGTGACTTGTTTAATATCGCATATTGTGCAAGTATGGATCTCCTCTGTTAGATGCATCTCCAACACCAACGGTTGTCATCGATTCCTGTTTATTCTATTCCCACCATTTCTCCTTGTCAAGTAATGGTTTTCCGGTCCATTGAACCATAGGCGATTATCTTGTTTGTCAATCTGCTGAATCGTCCTTAGTTGCGTAATATCTAGATTGAATCTCTCTTGTCAAACGCTTTATTTCATCAATTCCTCACAATTCGTTTTAACTGTTTGTTGTACATAATCAGTGCAAGTCTATTGGGTTATCAGACCAAAATGTTACATTATTTAGTTTCCAAATCTCAGTATTAGGAATCGCTAAACGAGAGCCAACCAATGTGTCCTTAATTCTAACTCTGGCTTTCGTAGCCGCAACACGATTTTTTAGCCATTTATAATTTTGCTCATTGTCCGTTCCAAATGTAAGCCACAGCCCTGTAAGCTGTTCAGCTAGTGTCTACAAATACACTCAGTTCTTGATCGTTAAACTGATATTTTGTCTTTCGAAGGTGGTGTCTACAAAACTTTACAGATAATTGAAGATCATTCGATATTTCAGACCATATTGATTCAGTATCATGTAACACTGGTAGATCCCATCCTATTTTATATTTTACAAATTCTTGTAATTACACTTTGCCCCATTGTTATCAATCGGGACGTAGATACGTGATTACCTTCTTACAATTTCTCTGTTTCTACTACCTTCTAATGGTGAGTCTAAGTTTGTTTTCGTGAATAAAACTTGATTCTTTTTCGTATCCTATTTTATACTCATTACCTTGATGTTGGTGTCCTAATCTTTAATATTTTCTTTAAACGACGTCTCATTCAGTAAGACGATCCTCGTTACCCTTGATCGTAAATCTAATCCTGCTCTTGATAATAGTAATCTTGCCTCCATAATTGGACAATATTGTTCTCGCTTCTTAATCTCGACAAAATATTGACCACACATACAAGCCCTGTATGAGTGTTAATATCTTTGAAGTTTTAAAAACGAACAATGAACAACTAGCTCCAAAAACAAGGACTTACAGCGATAAGTCATTAGCTGACCCAATCATCAGAATCTGGTAAAAACTTAGTCACTTTTATCTAACTTAATATGTTACAACGCCGTCTTAACCTCAGTACTAACTGCAAATAATTTGTGTCGAAATGTAGTCAGTTTCTTTGGGATATCATCTGAACTGGTATGGGCGATTTGTCTCGGCTTCATTCATATGCGATCATTATTGGTGTAGTGATAAATTCCTTTTAACAGCATTATGTGGTATATTGTAGAGGAGCCTCCCTTGTGTACGATGAAATCATCTAGAAAAGCGATGGACTTTCGCTGCGTAGGGTCCCATGTTCGATCCCTGGTCATGCCGCATAATTTTATGAGAAAACACATGCTCTTCTTACTGTTATATTATAATTACCGATTTGTTTAATGATTGTGCTGGTGAACCAGGCGTCCCCGAGGGTATTCAGCAGCCCAGTTGTCAGATTTGTCTGACATGAAATTTATCAAACAACATTTTACAGAAATTTGCTGCTTTTGTTTAAATTCTAAAATACTGTAAATAAGGAAAGGCCTCGAAAAGTATTACACTTAGTAGTTGTCCCTGCCGTCGGATTTTGGCTTCCCTTTTTCGATTTGTTTGGATTTGAGTGCTTCTTTTGCTATGTTTGGATCCTTTGGATTTCCTACGTTTTGGTTCTAATGCTACTGTTGGGAGGTAACTCCTTGCAATGTACAAATATCATACTGAAATTCTCCATATTTATTCAACATGGGTAATTTTGTATTTCGCAGCCCATGGACCTGTGAATTCCAAGACAGTTTCCTATTAATACTTTCTACCACGTTTTCCTGATGCATGCTCTACTAATATTGTGAGTACAATTGGATTGTGGAAAAGTCCCTGTCCCTTTACCTTACCCAATATATTTATTCAAGTAAAAGATACAAGATCAAAACAAATTTACCAAATATTTACTGTATCAAATTTATCATTACATAGAGACGAAGCCCACAACAAGATGGTTGCCCTCAAAGAAAGGAGCGAAAAAGACATGGCCCAGCATGAAGCTGAAATGAAGGATTTAAAACGTGTTATTCACCATGACAACAAACTTAAAGAATTCTTTAATGCCAAGTCACATGACAGAGCCGAATATAAAGAGGAGGAGGAGGCAAAAAAACGAAAAAGTATTTATAATCTGATAGTTAAAAATTCGAATGAACATGCAGGAATGGATTTCTTAGTCGTTTGTTTTAATTAAATTGATCGTAAATGAGAGGCGAAAACGTCAAATAATATTATTGTGTCCTAAAGACTTACGATCCATTGCCTTATGAAATCCGTCGCCATAAAAAAAAACAAACTTCTATTTATTTAAGTCTGAGAAATTTCTAAAATGCTTGGTTACAACTGTTCAAATTGCCGGATACATGTATTTGGAATGTGCGATTTTTTTATACATTTAGCCGACAACTCATGCATATTAATAAGTAATCGCTATGAAAATTGAGACTGAAATTCTCTGGCTTAGGAATATAGCTGCTCCCCAAAAAAGTAAATAACTGCTACAAGGAACAGTAAAAATTAGATAAAATTAGATCTATTGTTTGTATTGTGTTTCCCTTTTTTGTTTGCCGTGGTCCTAAATCTGCGTATACGTAAAACCCAAAAGAAATGAATGGAATTAACTTGTATGTGGCATAAACGTTTCTTTCATGAAACGGATCTGATCTTGCATCTACCTATTTTTTGTTTCTGTAAGAATTGCAGACATTTCGTAACCATCGTTTTACGAATCGGCTGCCAGGACTACTTATTGATTGTCTTTATACGTTAGGTATTTCTGTTCATCTTAACGCCATGGCAAAATACGACCAATCTTTAAATAGTCAGTTTTAGATCTCTGTAAATTTAAGCAAACTTAATACCCCGGTCTCGTGGTTATAAATTAATATGTAATCAGAGAATAACTGTTAACTTCTTTATCGTTCAGTCGCTAGTTGAAGGATCAGATCCGTTCATACAAAGAAACGTTTATTTCACATACAAGTTAATTCCAGTTTTTTCTTTGGGTTTTACGTACACGCAGATTTAGTACCATAGCAAACAAAAACAAAACAGAAACAAAAGACAAACAATGGATCTGATTTTATTAAAACCATTGTAATAAAAAATTTCAGATTTATGTCTTATCAGCGCTTGAATGAATTAAACGTGCAACATCCGATGAGATCAAAATAAAGGTCAGTTTTTGTTGTTTTTTTTTTTTCAGAGATTGGTTATTTAGCGGTAAACTATGCTCTCTTGTCATTTTATACTGGTATGCTATATATTTCTGTTATATTAAATATGCTGGGCACCGGAGCGGTCTCGACCCACAGAGCTGACTCTGTGCAAACCCCAGGTGGCGGATAGGGGAGGCCCTCCCGTTGGGGGCTGCCAGGTTATAATACAGAAAGCCTGGTCGTGGACCATAGTGGGTGACGTGTTTTGAGAGTGCCACGCTCCTTGCACGTTAAAGACCACTTTGTAGTTTTTGAAAGAGAGTAGGTTTATGCCGCTACAAAAGGCTAAATTTTATGTCCCTACCCATCACTCCCTTTTCCAGTGGCAGTCAAAAACCGTTGCCCCGTTGTGTCCCATCCCACCCCTTTTTGATATTCAAAATTGTTGAACCTGTTCTTGTCCTAAATATGCATGAAATATTTGCCAATGAACGTTTAGCAACCAACAATCAACATTCCGACGTATGTTAGTAGCAATGCTGACAAGACAGAAAATTTTGAAAACAAACCTGCAGATACGGTCACCTTGATTTAGCAATAACCTGGTTTTACCAGCGACATATCAATTTCCCTTTTCTGAATATTTTAGTCAAATAGAACCTTGAATAAACAGCCAATTTGATATCTTCCCTTTGGTGTCCTCAAAATGCAGGTTTGGTTGTAGTTGGTACCCTATCGTGAATATTTATGTTTTGATGTTGTTACATGTATTGTAGATTTAGACACGTTCGTAAGAAGGGAAATTTTACACAAGATTGTTGCAAAGCTGAATGAGACTACCTTTCAGGAGAACATCCAGTCCAAAGCTTGTGAATTAAAAGTCAACAACTCCTTTACCTCGTGTACAACATGTTTCAACAACATTTGTCAACAAACTCAGCAAAGGTTAGTCGAGCTATAAATAATTTTTGTTCCACCAAGAAATAGCAAAGAGGTATTGAGTAGAATTTTATCATACGTTTTTCTTGTTCGAATGAGGGACGGAAATTAGGATGACGGATATGTGCGAATTTTGTAAATTATTGTTGAGAGCAAAGTTTGAGAGAAAGTTTTTGCAAGTTATCTATATATCGGTTTACTTGAGTCAGCTCTCAACTTTTCTAGATGAAATATTTTTTTTTACAGTACAGGTATACATCTGAACTTTAACAGTATTTTGACAAACTTGGTTCCGTTGATCTTCAAGCCGCAGTTGATATGTGGAAGCATTGTTGATCTTATAGGATCTGGTTTACCGTCTGCTGTGGACCTCTTGGGAAGCGGTGGCAAATTGTTTATAGAGAAAGTCGGTGAACTGGCAAAGGAGCTTAGTCATACTTTTGCTGATGGATCCTCCGTTTTACATAGTATATCTTCAGAATTTGAAAAACTTGGTAACCAATTTGTTTCAGAGACCTCAAAGGTCTTAAATGAAATTAAAGGCGGTGCAGAACACCTTTTTTCGATTACAAGTTCTGGAGCGGGCGACTTGCTTAACCAAGTCGGACATGAAGCCCAGAATCTTCTAAATAGCCTGCAGTCGGCTGGAAGCGCTATAACTAGTTTTGGACAAACCGTTGGAGACAACTTGAAAAATCTGGGAAGTACTGTTGGTCACAAAGTTACTGATTTCTTCCACAGTAAGTTGATTAAATATATTAAATATAAATGTTTCGTTAATATTAAATGTATGTTTGCTTTTAAATGTTAAAAGTGAAGATATTGTGGGTTTTTAGACGCTACACATTCCAAGATACAACCCCTATTGCCTTTACAAAATCGCTAAAAAAATTTGCACGACTTGTTTGTTTCTACATTCAGAACTGGTGGAAATGAAATGATTTTGTTTGTTTGTTTGAATGGGGTTTAACGCCACTTTCAGCAATATTTCAGTCATATCGCGGCGGTCAGTTTTACT